>NQII01000434.1:128476-141593 GCA_002778355.1 Clitarchus hookeri
AAGCCACTGTACCTCTTCAGAGCCGCCCAAACCTCCCCATTCACTTGACAGTCTAATCAACGCTGGGGACGTGGGCACAAGACGAACATGGGTCTGTCTCATCTAAAGTCTACTGTAGAGAAAATAATGCCGTGTGCAACCAAATTGAAGAGGAGGGGAGATGAAATAGTTGATGAGATGTGTGTTAAGGAGAGCGCGGATGTAAGCCACCGCAGATATACCGCGCGGATGTGTGAAGCGCGGAGTCTGATAGGCCATTGTTCCGCGCATTTCATATCTCGCCTGTAATTGGTCACGGCATGGTTGGCGCGAGCACGCATTGTTACGTCACCTCCCCACCCATATCAACCAGTCCATACCGCGTGCTCTTTTTGCCTTCCGGGCTCGTTTCTATGGCCAGGCGTTGTCTACCCGTTCCGCTCTTTGTACTTAGCACAACTCCGTTTATTTGTTGCTGCGAAGCGTCGGAAAACGATACCTCGAGGGGCTTCAAAACGTGCGCCTATTACGAAATGCCATTCCTTTGATTTGTAACTCACCGTTTTCGTACCACACACGTATGTCAGATTCACGAGCTAATAAAAAGTTTCCAGGTTTTGCAACTTGCATTGAAATTTCCATTGCCGCAATTTAATTTGCTTATCATTGCGAAATTCTGTAGTAAGATTTGTACCTAATTTTCCAACCACTCTTTAACACTATGTGGTGTTAAGCAGCCAAAATGTATTGATCTACGCTGCATCCTAACTTATAAGGGAGGGTAATAATATTTTATTTTAATTGTTGTCAAATATTAGGAATATATTGAGGACTACAGTCCTAAAATCTCACCATTACCGTTAAGAAAAAAGTCAAGAAAAAATTTAAAATGCGAAATTACGTGCAAGGTTTTTCTGTGTAAAAATGTCTCGCAAGTTATAAATATTTTGGCACAAGGTACGCTAACTCCTCCTAAGACAGTCTCATTATGTAAAAAAATAGCTAAATCGCCTTCTGAAATACTTGGAAATAACTTCTCCAGTTCTTTATTTTCTTAATTTCCATAAACGTAAACGACCAAAAAATTTACTTTAAAAAAAAATCTATACAAAATGAAAATGAAAATATTCAAGATAGAAACATACATTTTAAGGATGCTGATTTGCCCAGCTCTTGGTATTTCACCAACCTGCGCCTACGATACAAGCAATAATAATCTACGCCATTATGAGTACCACGTCCTACTTTATATTCATCAATGAAGAGCACAAGTTTGTTTGAAAACTTGTTTATTTTCGAAATTCCCTAGGAAAAACATGGTTGGAGACAGGAAAGAGGCGCTACTCCGGACAGCGAGTCTTTACTCACCCAGACCGGTATCAGTACCATCATCCTGCCAACAACAGCGAGAGGAACTATATTCTTGTAAGGCCTGTTCTACGATGACACGGGAGCGGAGACTTATCATGGATGCGGATACGTTAACACACTACGAGTTATACTGCACAGTGTAACGCACATGGATACGTGGTGTAACGGGATAGTGACTCACGCATGCAGGGAGGGAGGGAGTGCCGAGGAAGGCCCCGCCCACAAGAGAGCAGATCACATACATGACCAACACACCTCTCTTCCACAACCCTGCCGACATACAGCTCACCACAACTACACTCGCTCATTTCACTTATTAACACTAGAGTTTACGGGAATCCCTAGTCTGTGACTGAAGAGATTTGGCTGACTCTTAAACATCTTCAGAGCCGATGAGGGTGAAGCGAGGTGAGCATGGAACAGCGCCGGAATGATAGAGCACGGTAAACGGGAGATCCCCAAGAAAACCCGCCGACTAGCGGCATCGCCCAGCACGATTCACACATGCGAAAATCAGAGACCGACCTCGCCGGGATTCGAACCCGGTTCAGCTAGGTGGGAAGCGAGTAGTCTTGCACCACCGCGGGCCCTGGAGATCCCTAGTAAACTACATTTAACGCTTCAAGGTCACACTCGGCCGCAAGGAAACATTGCGACGGTGGAGAATAGCACAAACATGTTTCGCGTGTGTTTCCTCACAGTTTTAAGGGGTGACTGTACGGTGTTAATGAGGCAATCTCATCAGAAAAATACGGCAAAAACAGTGTTTACAAAAGAATAAATATTATCAACAGAGGGCTACTTACAGCGATTTTCGTTCGCTGACTGTGGCGCTTTTCAACGGCCACATTTATGTTTCAATAACCTAATTTATAAATTGGCAACAAAATATCGACCTTTATTTCTGACCTGGAAAAAGACGTGCATTGAAATATTCAATAGTTTTTTTTAAAATTAGAATAGACACAAGTGTTTACAATGACAGCCATATAGCAACTAGTGAGGCCCCTTAAGGCCAGAATTACGATGACTTCACGTTTCACGTGACCCGCATCACGCTGTACTTACACGTGCACGCAAAACGTGGCCTTTTCGGGTGTCGTATGATACATCACTTACTCACATAACTTACGTAAATAACTTACGTACATAACTTACGTACATAACTTACGTACATAACTTACGTACATAACTTCGTGCACTCAATCACAATTTCACGGGAAATAATATTACTTTTCCGAGTGAATATTTGTAAAATTAATGTTGTAAAGGTGCATGTAGCAATAGCTTTGATGCAGCGAAGAAAATACTGCAAAAGTTGGCGTTCGTGATTTATTTAAACACTGAAAGCAGCTATATGGCCACAAAGGACGAAATGCACACGGNAATATTACTTTTCCGAGTGAATATTTGTAAAATTAATGTTGTAAAGGTGCATGTAGCAATAGCTTTGATGCAGCGAAGAAAACACTGCAAAAGTTGGCGTTCGTGATTTATTTAAACACTGAAAGCAGCTATATGGCCACAAAGGACGAAATGCACACGGATGACGCAGAAACGTATTTCGTGCATGTGCGCATTATTATAAAAACACGTAGAAAATTAAATTGCATATGTAATTCATATAGTATTTAAGTTTGCAATATGTTGGTAAACACTAGGCAATACATGCGAACTCTCCTACTTCTGCGAAACATCTCGTTCCAGCAGTGCATTAACTTTCTAAATATTACTGGATTTACAAATAAAGAAATCGTCTTTAGTCCATGCACTTTAATCCTCCGACTTAGTTATGACTTAGGAGCTCTACGTCTCTCTACTGTACATACATATGCAGCATCGCTACTTTTCACAACAGCTTTCCTTTAAGGAAACCTTCCCCCACCATGCTGGATTGCTAGTTTTCCAAGCTTGTACATATAAAAAAAATTCCGAAAGTACTACTATACTCACCTAGCTATTGACCTTACACGCGAGTGCAGACAGAACAAGGGAACTACGAACTCATAATTACGTCACAATATTAAATCTGCCAAAATTTGGCAAAATTAATATTTTGACATAAATACAAGTTCATAGTTAAGTCACTGTGACTGTACAGCTGTGTATAGGCTGTTCACGGTAAACTGAGAACTTTTAAAAGCCCTGCTCAAGATCTATATGTATGCACGTTGTGTATTCTTCCGCCTTATGTAAAATTAACACTGCCATGGGCCTCATCACTTTACTCATGCGTCGGTCAAGTAAAACTTTATTTAGCATTATAAGAAAAGTAAATATTTTACAAATCTGCTCATTATTACACTTAGATGCATAAAGAAAATAGCGAAAGAAATAGTTTAAGTTATCACAAACGGTTACCAAACACTTTTTGTTCGAAGTTACGATATGATACTACTTTCCCTCCATCGTTACCAACTTTACAGCGCGCATTTCACTCAGTGCGTCCGTTAAAATATATGCAGTTAGGAGCAGTGACTTTCTTGTAAGGTTGATTTCAAAAGTTCTCACTTTATCGTGAACAGCCTTTAATGCCAATAGCTTGTTGGGTATATGGGGTACTTTCGGAATTATTATTTTTAAACATAAACAAGCTAGAAAAATCAAGAATCTAACATGGTGGGGGTATGTTCACCTTTAAGCCTTTTAAAATGTCATCAACATTCTGTTCAAACATTATAATTAAACAATAAAAAGGGCTAAATCGAGTAATTTAAATGACGGACCGAAAATGAAGTAGCTTAGGTATGGGTGGTCTAGTTTATTGAGGAGCGGAGTGTAGCAGGGTGATCCTCGCGGGAACAAATGCGAAAGCCAAGATGCAACAATCAATATGCCGAGCACTGCTCCCCCGGCCTCGAACATGGAGGCTGTTTGCCCGCAGCTACGCCGGAATATCATTTGACTAATGGCGGGGGATGACTCAATCCACATCACCCCGGCCACCCTTAGTCGAGTGCGCGCTCTGGTGGAACACGGCCGGCTGAACAAGCTGTCTGCTGGTCTGTGACTCACGCCCTCGTTAAGGCTGTGGGAAGATCTCCTATTACCGAAACATTAAATACACAACAGCATTCTAACTACTCCATATACCATAGTTCCGTGGAGTTAGATTTATTGCCAAGATATTTGAATACTGGCAAATACATACATCAATAGTCGACAGTCTTCTAGTTTTCGCCTTCAAAATTGCCAACATTTTGCGACAAATTGGGAGTATAAACCATAGAACCAGAAAATATTCTAAAACAATTGTCTTATAATAACGAAAAATATTACATATGTTTATCTTTATATATATAATTCTTCTGTACGTGTGTATGTCACTGAACTCCTCCTAAACAGCTGGACCGATTTTGATGAAATTTTTTGTGTGTGAGAGTGGGTCCCTGGATGGTTTAGATTCACAATTGGACCCGGTAGGTGGCGCTGCGATCGGGTTCCAAGAAAAGTTTTTTTTTTATATATTTTTTGACAAATTTTTTTTAATTTTTATTTTTTTTAAAGATTTTTTTGCATATCAGAACATATAAAATTTACGGAGTGTTAAACAAAATGTAAGTTTGTTCAACAAATTATATCATACATGAAATTCAAATATAAGTTACTTATATTTATGTGTTGTGTGTTTATTACAGAACAATGCCACGTCTTCGTGGACGAGGAGGAAATATTGGTCGACGTACAAGGAATTCACAAATTGTCCAGACCCGTCGGTTAAATATAACGGCAGAAGATCAATTGACGGACAATGCAAATTTAAGAGACCAGGTTGCAAACACACTGCAAATGAAAGTCAAGAGCAACGCTACGAACACCTTCGAGCTAATGCATTGAGACAAAGATAGGCGCGTCAACGAGCCACCGACGCGCACACAGCACATGATCGACATTGCCTATGCAAGTACATCACGCATTGACACATGCATCACTTCTCCGCCTTGCGTTCGAATATGAGTCGGACATCTACTATTAGTCACATTCACAAATTGTCATCGGCGCTATGGACAAAGAATGCCAACACTGCCATGCATTCAAATACAAAGGTGAATCATCCGGTTTCTGCTACGCGTCTGGAAAAGTTGGACTGCCACCATTGAATTCACCGCCAGAACCATTGAAAACATTATTGGCTGGAGCCACACCTCAATCAAAATTGTTTTTGCGTAAAATTCAATTCTTGCTTCCAAATTATATCATTTGGAGCTACAAAAATTTTTCAGAATCAGGATGGTCACAATTTTGAATCAACGTTTAAGATTCAGGGCCAAGTGTATCATCAAATTGGTTCTTTAATGTCAATGCCTGATGCCGATCCAAAATTCTTGCAAATCTACTTCATGGGTGATGAGGAGCAACAAATAAATACACGCTGCCAGCAGATGGAGGAGAGAGAAATTGTGGCGACTTTGGAACCGTTTTTGCGAACCAGTTGGTTCAGTTGTTCAATACTGTTTCAAACACACTGCAAAACGACAGCTACATGATCGTCATCAAAGCAGAAAAAGTACCATCTGGAGAGCACGCAGGCCGATACTATGCACCAACCGTTAATGAAGTTGCAGTTGTTATGGTTGGCGACGCATACTAACGTCGAGATATACGTATCCAACGCAGAGATAACTCGGTGAAAACAATTCAAGACAGTCATCGTTCTCACGACGCTTTGCAATATCCATTGATATTTTGGGAAGGAGAAGATGGATATCATTTCAACATCAAACAAAGAAATCCAGCGACAGATACAATCTACACATTATTTTCTTTTTTATTTTTCTGTACGATTAATTTATTTTTGTCTTATTTATATTTTTACTTTGCAGATGCTGCAGAAACCAACAAGAAAGTGAGCGCGATGAACTACTACGCATATCGGTTGATGATTCGTGCAAATGAAGACAACTTTCACTGATGCCGCCAGCTGTTTCATCAATATAGCGCTGATATGTATACGAAAATTGAAAGCGAGCGATTACGGTACATCAAGTATAATCAAGCGAAGCTGCGTTCTTAGGAGTACATTCATTTGCGTAATGTTATTGTCAGTAACGTAGATGAAACAACTAATATCAACAACATATGTACCGCATATATTCTTCCATCATCATATACTGGTAGTCCGCGTCATATGCAAGAATACATTAAAGACGCTTATGACTCGTACGCGCGTACGGCCGACCAGGTTTGTTCATTACATTTACGTGCAACCCAAACTGGGATGAAATTAAAATTTCGTTATTGCCAAATTAAACAGCAATGCATCGCCATGATATCACTGCACGTGTCTTCAAACAAAAATTAAAATCGTTGATGAACTTGATTACACATCACTATGTATTCGGCGAAACACGTTGCTGGCTGTATTCTGTTGAATGGCAAAAACAAGGTTTGCCACATGCACATATTTTGATTTGGTTGGTCGACAAAGTACGGCCAGAAGAAATTGATAAAATTATTTCAGCAGAAATTCCGGATCAGAATATCGATCAAGAGTTGTTTGACATTGTTACCGCTAACATGATCCATGGTCCATGCGGTGATCTCAATATGACGGCGCCGTGCATGGACAATGGAAAATGTACGAAACGTTTCCCAAAAAGGTGTATAAACGATACTATCACTAATGTCGATGGTCATCCATTGTATCGTCGTAGAGACACAGACAATGATGGCCAATCATATCAATTGCGCATGTCAAACGGTGGAAATCCGGTTGACATTGACAATCGCTGGGTGGTTCCGTATTCGCCATTGCTGTCCAAAACCTACAAAGTACACATAAACGTTGAGTTCTGCAGTTCGGTGAAGTCCATCAAATACATTTGCAAATACGTTCATAAGAGCAGAGATATGGCTGTATTTCCTGTACAAAATGTAAATGATAACGACGAAATAACACGTTATCAAATGGGCCGATACATTAGCAGCAATGAAGCAATTTGGCGCATTTTGAGTTTTCCAACACACAACAGAGACCCTGCTTTTCTACATTTGGCCGTGCACCTTGAAAATGGACAGCGTGTTTATTTCACTTAAGAGACTGATATACAACGAGCATTGACTGCCCCAAAAACCACACTAACTGAGTTTTTATCGAACTATGCAACCGACCAGGTATTTTCGGTCAATTCGCAAAGACATTAATGTATACTGATGTGCCGGGATTTTTCACGTGGAACAAACAGCCCAAAAAGTGGGACCCACGAAAGCGAGGCGTTCCAGTCCAAGGGTACGATGGCATATTTATGGGAAATACATTAGGCCGATTATACAGAGTCCATCCAAAGCAACGCGAATGCTTCTTCTTGCGTTTGTTGTTGGTTAACGTTCCTGGATCGACGTCCTTCCAATACTTGCGAACAGTCAATGGTATTTTGTACGACGCGTACCACGATGGGTGTCGCGAATTGCATTTGCTGGAAGATGACAACCATTGGGATCTCACACTTACAGATGCAGTACTGAGTTCCTATTCTCATCAAATTCGCCAATTATTCGCCATATTGTTGACAACATGTTTTCCGTCGCAAGCTTCTGCTCTCTGGGACAAATATAAAGATTCCATGAGCGAAGACATTCTGCATCGCATTCGGACCGCTGATCAAGATCCCAATATCGATTTTTCGCCGTAAATATATAACGAGGCGTTAATAAAGATTAAGGATATTTGCATTCTCATTTAGAATATGCCACTCATTCATTTAGGTATGCCATCGCCTAACCGCCCAGCAACAGACATCATTAACAGCGATGTTCAGCGCGAACAACAGTTCGATGCGGCCTCTTTGACTACTTTTGTTGCAAATAATGAGCAACTGCTCACTACTGAGCAAAATAACATATACGATCGAATTAATTTGTCAATTACAGAACAACAAGGACTGGCAAAACATTCCTCATCACTTGCGCGCATTCGATCACAAAATAATATTGCGCTAGCAATTGCTTCATCAGGCATTGAAGCTACTTTGCTTGATGGTGGACGGACTGCACATTCAGCACTCAAGTTGCCATTTAACGTTCACACAAATCCAGACGCAATGTGCAACATAAAGAAGCATTCCGGCATGACTAAAGTTTGGCAAAAATGCAAAATTATTATCTGGGATGAATGCACTATGGCCCACAAGCATTCACTTGAAGCTCTCGATAGGACGATGAAAGATCTCGACGATAATACCAGACTTTTCGGTGACGCTCTACTGCTGCTGTCCGGTGATTTCAGACAGACATTGCCCGTCATTCCATGCGCTACATATGCGGACGAAATTAACGCATGTTTGAAACAATCATACCTATGGAGAAATGTCAATACATTACGCCTTACCATAAATATGCGTGTTCAACTGCAAAACGATCCATTGGCACTGTCATTCTCCGAACAATTGTTCAACATTGGCAATGGAAAAATTCTATTGCATGGAAATACACAATGCATCAAATTGCCAGACAATTTCTGCAACATGGTAGCCACGAAAGATGCTTTGATTAAAAGCATATTCCCAGATTTGCGCGCTAATTACATTAATTATGCGTGGCTACGTGAACGAGCTATTTTGGCCTCAAAAAATATCGATGTTGACACTATTAATTTCAAAATACAAAAGTCGTTGCCTGGCAATGAGATGTCGTTCAAATCGATCGACACTGTTGTCGATTCTGACGAAGCAGTCAACTATCCTGTTGAATTCCTGAATTCACTGGATTTACCGGGAATGCCACCACATAACTTGCGATTAAAATTGGTTCACGAATAATTTTGCTTCGGAATTTAAATGCACGAAAGCTATGCAATGACACGCGATTGATGATAAAAAAAAATCATGGGCAATGTTCTTGAAGCTACCATTTTGAACGGCAAGTTTCAAGATGAAGATGTTCTCCTGCCACGGATACCAATGATTCCTTCAGACTCGCCCATTCCATTCAGACGCCTGCAATTTACAATTAGCTTGGCATTCGCAATGACTATTAATAAGTCACAACGCCAAACAATGTCCATTTGTGGGTTGGATCTAGAAAATCCGTGCTTCTCACATGGCCAATTATATGTCGCGTGTTCTCGCGTTGGCAAACCATCAAGTTTGTTCATTTATACACTTCAGGGATTGACGAAAAACATTGTTCATCAACTCGCATAAGATAAAAACAAAACAAACCTTATTTCTTTTAGTATTAAGATTCAACATTTATTTCAATACACTTTACTTTTTTTTACATTAATCAAAATATGACTGTTACATTAATTTTTTATATTTATAAAAATATGACCCCTAATAGCAGGCAAACCAACGTTCGGGTAGGACAACGTCTGCCGGGTCCGCTAGTGTGATATATAAATTCTATGTATTACGAAGAAAATTTTTTATTTCACTTAATTTATTTGTTTATATGAAATAGGAGCTTTAAAGAAGGTTAAATTCTATTTAAATTACAAAGTTCATTTCGTTGTTTCTAATGTTAAAAGTAAAAGTTTAATTTGAAAACCATATCCATTTTACCAACTGTTGCCGTAATCCATGTTTTTTTTTTCAATCAAATACAATTCCAACAATAGAAGTCCCATCAAAATATATTACGTAGTACAAATTCAGTTCTNTTTTTTTTTTCAATCAAATACAATTCCAACAATAGAAGTCCCATCAAAATATATTACGTAGTACAAATTCAGTTCTTGATTTTATGTTTCTGGCATTATTCACGACATTAACCTATTTATCTATCTCCACTATTACTCATTCTCAGTGGGCGCAATATTTAAGGTCTATCTCAATTCCAATTAAAGTTATTCTCATGTCTATTGGCTATAAGTAGTCAATTCACACTCATTATTCACACATATTCAATCTGTCTATTGCCTTCATTCCAAATGAACTGGAAGCGCGTGACAACAGTGCCACCTGTCAGTCTCACTTCCGCTTTGTCGGTGCTCCACTCGTCGCTTCGCTGTCTTCGCACATCCGTCGCTTAGGGTCGCGCAATCCCCTCGAACTTTCAAAACTGTCGGCTCGGGGGCCCGTCACAACTTAAATAGTCTCGCTCCCCCGGCACTCCGAGTCTCACTGAGAGAAGCTATGGCATTGACCAGAACACAAGCTTCAAAAATAACCTCGGAAAGTCAATCCCCTGGAGCTCAGGGGCGCACGAGTCGCGATAGCCTTATTTAGCGGTACGATACGCACGGCGGCATACCTTCGAACTTCATGATCGGTGTTTTGCATCTATATTTGGGCAATGCTGCTGCGAGCTGCTGGCACACCAAGTGTTTTATAATAGACGGCTTCTTGTGTCGTTCATACACAGAAAAATTTTAATAGCTTCCAAAGAGTCATTCGTATAAAAAATCCGGCGGTACTTTTCACATCATAAATGCGATCTTTTTCAACAGCTGAAATGAAACATCAATGCGTACGTTTATGGGTTAACTATCACTCGTGCAACCTGCGAACAGTGTCTCCTAGAAGAATGTGAAATGTTGCAATTAACGCCCTTGGGATTCCTCGCCCGAGGAAGATACGCAATCCCTTGCCTGGCACCGGGNCTGCCCTTTTTTCAACATGCCGAAGGAGCTGCGGCGGTGTAGTGATTAGACTACTCGTCACCCACCTAGGCGTACCGGGTTCGATTCCCAGCGGGGTCGCTTTCGGATTTTCGCACGTAGGAATCGTGCCGGACGATGACGCTGGTCAAGTTTTCTCGGAGGTCTCCCGTTTCCCCCGCCCTTTCATTCTGGCGCCGCTCCATACCTCGCTTTACCCTCATCGGCTCTCAAGATCTCGATGTTAAGAGCCACCCAAATATCTTCACTCACTCCAACATACCGAACTTTCGTACGTTATTAGCACATAGTTNCTCGATGTTAAGAGCCACCCAAATATCTTCACTCACTCCAACATACCGAACTTTCGTACGTTATTAGCACATAGTTTTTAAATGCACGAATAACGAATTTCTAGGAACACTGCTTAATTTTCTCAGCAAGAGTGTAATAATTGACGTGTGTGGTAATAAATGTGGATTCTCATTGGCTACGGGTAGTTTCTTGCACAGGAAATGTAAAAGTTCGCCAACTTGCTATGCATCGGCAGTGGTAACAGGTACTGTTATGAGCGGGTGTTCCTACAGAATGTACTCGGTTCTTACTGCGACTGGTATAGTTATAGTAGCGTGGCCTTCAGGTATCGTTCACACCGAGAAATAAGTGAGTACATCGAGCACGTGTGGTGTAGGAAGCGACCCTGACGTGCAGGCGAGTAAAGTTGGCCGAAATTTCGTTTCCCATCGTATGCATGAGGAGTCTCGGCCAATAGAGTCGTTAAAGCAGCAAAGAAGATTACATAATGTCCATTTTCCGGTGTCCTACAACGTTTGTTGGTCTTATTTTTGCGCAGTTTGACTATATAATTATTTAGTATAGTTTAGCNTTTTCCGGTGTCCTACAACGTTTGTTGGTCTTATTTTTGCGCAGTTTGACTATATAATTATTTAGTATAGTTTAGCTATTTACGACGAACTTTCAAATGAACGAAAATAAATGCTAACGAACAGGGTTTTTTTTTTTTTAGAGTCTTGACGACAACTTAGTTGGGAGTGAAGTTCGTTTTAGGCTTGCTGAAGAACAGCACAGTTGATAGTTTATCAGAGGTTAACGGGTGTTCTCATTTACACTCTTCTGNTTTTCCGGTGTCCTACAACGTTTGTTGGTCTTATTTTTGCGCAGTTTGACTATATAATTATTTAGTATAGTTTAGTTATTTACGACGAACTTTCAAATGAACGAAAATAAATGCTAACGAACAGGGTTTTTTTTTTTAGAGTCTTGACGACAACTTAGTTGGGAGTGAAGTTAGTTTTAGGCTTGCTGAAGAACAGCACAGTTGATAGTTTATCAGAGGTTAACGGGTGTTCTCATTTACACTCTTCTGGAATACTAAGATGAAAGAGAAATTGATGGAAAAAAATTGAAACCACGATGAACATGAAGTGTGCGTAGGCCTTTTGACAATTGTTTGCTTGGTATTTTTCAGTTCTCAAAATTGCTCAATGGGTATAANTGAAAGAGAAATTGATGGAAAAAAATTGAAACCACGATGAACATGAAGTGTGCGTAGGCCTTTTGACAATTGTTTGTTTGGTATTTTTCAGTTCTCAAAATTGCTCAATGCGTAAACTTAGATTAGGTCTACTGTACTAATATAAGCATTTCTGTTTCGTTAGCGTCCATCATATTTACCAGCTTTGTTTTTAAATTAAGTGCTTGTCATTGTAAATACAATTAAAAATTCTCCAATTCTCCCACTTCCTCATTGCGAAAATTCAACCCCTGGGAACGTCACGAAATGCAAACTAAATAACGTTATCCCGCCAAGAAGCCAAATTCATGTATATGATTGGCTGAAGGAGAACGAGTATATGACCATTGTATTCCTTCACTCTCACGTACACATTATTACGCAATCGTTCATCACGTACTCGTCTTTCATTGTGAAACAAGCTTAAGGCGTCGGGAAGACCATACCTTCCTGTGTACAGGGTGGGACACAGTAGACATGCCATTTTAAAATATGTATGATTCAGACAGTTTTGCATAGAAGTTAATTTTGAAACGTTCTAGAATGAGGTACTGTGTTGTCTTTTTATAAAACAATACGTATACGGCCTTCCAAGTGCTGACTGGTCCATTGCTCAGTTCTGCATTTCGTCATCGCCTCGTCAGTTCCACAGGAAATAGATGAGCACCAAAACTGTAATGTATTGTTACAAGCGC
>NQII01000434.1:146017-160137 GCA_002778355.1 Clitarchus hookeri
GGGGGGGGGAGAGATGCTAACAAGAACAGTAAATTGTTTTGTGGGAAAGAGGACGTTGCAGAACCGGTTGAAGCCGGCCAGTTCAGTTTCCTCAAGAGGCTGTGGCGCCCCGCATGGCACTTACACCAAATATTCATTACCTGTACTGACGCTGTCCGTACGAGGGACGCGCGTGCGGCCAGCCAGCTGGTGTACGACGCGGTTGCCGCATTTTTTTCCGCGTTTGAGGACGAAAAGCGCGGGCGGTATAAGGGCGACAATGCCACGCGCATGAAGTATGCCATCGCCACTAAGCGCAAGCCTCTCAACTGGCGCGCAGTGTTCTAGTCGCACTGCGTGTACCTATGGGAATTTCAGCGGTGATCCTACAATTTTATTGGTGGAAAGTCTGTAGGAAGGTTCAATACAGGACTCTTCAGTAGTTTTGAGTGTGTGTGTGTGTGTGTGTGTGTGTGAGAGAGAGAGAGAGAGAGAGAGAGAGAAAGAAAGAAAGAAAGAAAGGCGTATATTTTGAGATACAGCACTTTGAAAAACCCGTTTTTAACTATGTTGAGGTACTCTGAAATGGTGTTTCTAATGTGCGTGACGTGTTAAAAGCGCTGAACAGCCCTCGTCTGATTGTGTTATTTTCGTAGATAAGCACATTGGACGCAAGTTTAATAGTTTCTTAGAGAAAATAGTATTTCAAACACTATGCAACGCAGTTCAAACGCCAGGTAGGCGGCGGCCTTAATAACGGTGTGCAGCGGCCTCGCCAAGGTCGCGGCAGTGCGACAGGGAAAGTGACCGGAGCTTTCCTCAGCATGCGCGGGCCGCGTGCAGATCGTGTTTGCAAGTCCAACCTCTCGGCAAGCACAAGCCAGCCCCCACTGCAGCAAGGTATAGGCTGTTCACGGTGAACTGAGCACTTTTGAGGCCCTAGTTACTTTTTTTCCTATCGACCTTTTTTATCCTTACGCCACTTAAAAACAAAATATTGTAATGTGTAAGTAATAAACAGTGTATATATTTCACCGGACACTAAAGTTTACGTCTAAAACTAAAATAAAATATACTTATAGACTTATTCCAAATGAGAGGACTTCAAAAAGTGCTCACTTTACCGTGAATTGCCTATAGGACACTGCACCTGACTGTACAACATACAAATTACCCCACACACTACCAATAAAGTCAGGAAAGTACCATTTATGTTGTATTCCATACACGGTTACTTCACACTTTTCTGAAGCCCTGCTCAAGTTCTACTTTCAGGCTATTCCTCCGCCTCATGCAAACAAACCTTAATCAAGTCTAGAAAATTACACCAAAGGGACAAAGCATCGCATTCCTGTGAACTCACTTAATAGTATTCTGCCTAACAACTATTTCTCACTAGACATTTCCAAAACAATTATTTTCTTTCTGTTTTATTCATTCTATTTGTGAATTAAATATTACAATTCATAGATTAAATTTAAGTAAAAGTTCAACTTAACCAAAAATAAGATACTTTAATGTTCGCAGAAGTATAAAACGCTTGTAATACAATAACTTTTTTGGAAACAATTTTCCACGTCATACAAGGGGTGATATTTCAAAGATTCGTTAAAAAAAGTGTGAAGATACCGTGAATACGCTATACGTATGAAAGAACCATCTATACATTTTGTATCATTGTAATATATTTACTCTAGTATACTTTTTTATATTCAAAAAGGCTTTTGAAATAATATTTAATCACATTTCAATTTTCGATTCTTCAGGGTGAGGGAAACAGGAGTACTCTAAACAAACACGCTATATGTAATGAAATATGACAATAAAAAAATAGCAATTATGTTTATAAATATATTTAAGAATTGATTTTATGCACATACGTCCCAACCACGAAAGTTACAATTTTTATAACGGACATTAATGTAAATATTATTAAAAATACATTTTTTTTAACATTTGTATCAACTGATATTTTTACATACGACCACATAATTAATTATGGCTGCTTTACTCAATGTAGGTTTTCTAGCAAAATATGGAATTTGCGTTTGTCCAACGTCGGTTGTAGCCACACCCATTATATCCGTGAGCTACTGTAATGAATTATGGTATAGGCTATTCACGGTAAAGTGAGCACTTTAGAAAGCTCTCTCATTTGGAATACTAGTCAATAAATATTTCTTATTTTAGCCTTAGACGTTACCTTCCGAGTGCGGTGGAATATACACACTGTGTTAATTACTTACATGGCAATATTTATTTAAAAAGGTGGTTGAAGGATTAAAAAAAGGCTGAAATGAAAAAAGTAACTAGGGCCTCAAAAGTACTGACTTTATCGTGAGCAGCCTATAACACCGAGTGAACTGCCGACGGGGCTTTAGCAGCAAGCGGCGTAGCGGGACTATCACATCGTCTAACTTCTCGTTTAACACTTTCTTTCGCACAGTGTTGTCTACGGCTATCGTTAATCGTTAACACGCTNAAAACATAATATAAAAAAAAAAAAAAAAAAAAATATATCAATAAAACAGGATTTCCCCTGTCACAACTTCGTTAGAGTTCGCATCTCTGTAAGTTATATGATACATTTTATAGCCATAAAACTTGGTGATCAATCATTATGTTATGGAGTAGAACCTCGTTAAGTCGAATCAATTGGGACCAGAGAATGTGAGAAAATCAATAAAAGACAACATACTTAGAAAATTTACTTTATACGCCGAGTCATCGTGTACAGTCTCAGTAAACACGCACTCGTTGTACAGTACTTTACGATTGTGCTCCCCAATTGAAGTAATAACTCTGCTTGTAACGAACGCAAAAAAATGCGTTTATAATCTTTAAAACGTTTATTGGTTTCAGCTCTCTCCGATTATCGTGCAAGGCTTATAAGCTTCAAATTTTATTACTTTGTTTCTCTAAATCTGCCCGGGTCATCTGGAAATCCGAGTTAAAGGAGGCTATCTTAACGAGGTTCTGCTGAATTAAAAATTTATTGCATTAATTAAAGTATGAAATACAATGCATCCATCTGTAATTTTAGTTTCTGCACTACGCTCCGCTAGTTATCTAATTTGCTGTTAATATTTATACAGAATAGACGATCCCCCTTCCTTCACTTGACGTTTCCCAAAACTCCTTGCAGATCCTTTGGAACAAAGTTTTTAAGAAACCAGCGCGTAAACGAGATCTCAACCGCGGTGCTGCCAAATGCCCGTCTTTGTAAGAAACGTCAGAACGATGTAGGCCTATCATTTTGGGTGTCATCGAGCCAAACTGCCCAATTCCCCTAAATGTAAGGTTTAGACGCTTGATTTTCCGACTGCGCTCTCGGCTGGCCGTACTCGGCGCGCTCAAACGTCAACAGGCCAACATTAGGGGAGATTCTCATTTTTCCGCTTATCGGGAGTCCAATTGCGTGAGGTATGTGGGTAAGATAAGTAGGTAGGTAGGTCCTAAAGACTCCAACAGCAAGTCATTATAATGTATGTATACAGACGGAACAAGTTGTTCAGGAGAAGCAGGAGCGAAGAAGGGATAAACCACGGCCTATAGTAAGGAACCATACCAGTATTAGCCTGCGGAGTGATTTCGGGAAACCGTGAGAAACCGAAATTAGGATGGCCGGGCCGGGATTCGAACCCCGATCCTCACGAATGCGAGTCAAGTGGTTTACCACTGCACCACCTCACTCGGTCGCGTGAGCAACATTAAACCGGGAGTAGCGGGAATTTAAGAGCTTAAAAAAATATTTCACCGGGCGGTATCGAAAAAACGCCACTCTGCCTGCAGGGCTGTTTAGTGGCCAGAGGTTTAGGCAGTTGCATTCTTGTTAGGAACAAGTGGCGAAGAAACGGCCCAGTTCTCATGGATGGCCGCAGTAGGAAAGTATATTGTGTAACTGAGGCAGTGGCTATGTTGTGTAGCTTGTAATCCTGTAACCGGGGACGCGTTTCTCATTCACCTTCCCGCTTGTCGGGAGTCTAATAACGAAAGCATCGCTAGCCTATCGTAGAGGAGTGACGATATTCTGACAGGCAGGCGACACTACACTTAGTGCCATATCAACTTACACCACGACGTAAATCTGCTCCCGATGAGTGGAGTGAAGTGGAGATATTTGGGCGGCTCTAAACAACAAGATCTTGAGAGCCGATAAGGTTGAGGCGAGGTGGACATGGAGCAAAGTCGGAATGAAAGAGCGGAGGAAACGAAAGAAACCCGAGAAAACCCGCCGACCAGCGGCATCGCGTAACACGATTCCCACGTGCGAAAACCAGGAGTGACNTCACGAATGCGAGTCAAGTGGTTTACCACTGCACCACCTCACTCGGTCGCGTGAGCAACATTAAACCGGGAGTAGGGGGAATTTAAGAGCTTAAAAAAATATTTCACCGGGCGGTATCGAAAAAACGCCACTCTGCCTGCAGGGCTGTTTAGTGGCCAGAGGTTTAGGCAGTTGCATTCTTGTTAGGAACAAGTGGCGAAGAAACGGCCCAGTTCTCATGGATGGCCGCAGTAGGAAAGTATATTGTGTAATTGAGGCAGTGGCTATGTTGTGTAGCTTGTAATCCTGTAACCGGGGACGCGTTTCTCATTCACCTTCCCGCTTGTCGGGAGTCTAATAACGAAAGCATCGCTAGCCTATCGTAGAGGAGTGACGATATTCTGACAGGCAGGCGACACTACACTTAGTGCCATATCAACTTACACCACGACGTAAATCTGCTCCCGATGAGTGGAGTGAAGTGGAGATATTTGGGCGGCTCTAAACAACAAGATCTTGAGAGCCGATAAGGTTGAGTCGAGGTGGACATGGAGCAAAGTCGGAATGAAAGAGCGGAGGAACCGAAAGAAACCCGAGAAAACCCGCCGACCAGCGGCATCGCGTAACACGATTCCCACGTGCGAAAACCAGGAGTGACNCGAAAGAAACCCGAGAAAACCCGCCGACCAGCGGCATCGCGTAACACGATTCCCACGTGCGAAAACCAGGAGTGACCCCGCCGGGAATCGAGCCCGTTTCACCTCGGTGGGAGGCGAACGTTCTAGCCACTGCTGCGCCAACGCGACCCCTCTTGAGCGAAGAGACGTGGGTTCGAGCCGACTGCGAGGCCGTTGACCGCGCACGAGGCAGCGGGGGTTGGCGACCCCTGGCCGGGTCAGACACGTGACCCAGAGGCGCGGGTTTTGGGTGCCCACGTAGAGCGGGGGCGTGGTACCCCGGTCCACGTGGACTCCTATTGATCTGCCGGAGAGTCCCGGGCTACATGCTGCAGCATCCACCCTCGCTCCTAGTTCCCCCGCCCCATCTCTCCCCTGGCTGGGTCCACAGGCCCCGCTCGCCCCAGACGAGCCGGAGAAAGTCCCTCTCTGCGTAGACCCAGACCGGAGTTGCCGCAACTGGGGCGGATACCGGGGGGCCTACGGGAAGTTATTCCCCTCATAAACCCTCTCATTGACATACAACTTTATAGACTATTCACAGTTATATCAAACTTTTCTGAAACCCTTTTTAAGTTCTATTTTCGGGATATTCCTCCGCCTCATGCAAATATAGGTTAACTGCGCATATAAAATTATACCAAACAGACAACGTACCGGATTCGTGCGCNCCTCCGCCTCATGCAAATATAGGTTAACTGCGCATATAAAATTATACCAAACAGACAACGTACCGGATTCGTGCGGATTCAGTGTAATATTTTCCTTAAGAACTATTTCTTACTATAAATTACCAACACACCTAGTTTCTCCCTGTTTTTGTTCATACTAATTATTAATGGAATTTTGTAACTTATACACTATATAAGTAAAAGTTCAGTTTAATAAAAATGAGATACTTTNCCTCCGCCTCATGCAAATATAGGTTAACTGCGCATATAAAATTATACCAAACAGACAACGTACCGGATTCGTGCGCATTCAGTGTAATATTTTCCTTAAGAACTATTTCTTACTATAAATTACCAACACACCTAGTTTCTCCCTGTTTTTGTTCGTACTAATTATTAATGGAATTTTGTAACTTATACACTATATAAGTAAAAGTTCAGTTTAATAAAAATGAGATACTTTNTACTAATTATTAATGGAATTTTGTAACTTATACACTATATAAGTAAAAGTTCAGTTTAATAAAAATGAGATACTTTTATGTTAATGCAATGTAAAACGCTTGTCAAACATGACATATTTAGGAAACAAACGCCTTATACATGGGGTGATTCTTCAAAAGTTTGATTCTGAAATGAAATATCTTAAATGTTTAAAATACTGAGTGGAGTGAAGAAATTCGGGTGGCTCTAACAACCAGGTCTCGGGAGCCAATGAAGGTGAAGCTATGTGGATGTCGATCAGCGTTGGAATGCAAGAGCGGTGGGGGACGGGAGATCCTGGAGAACACCCNAAGCTATGTGGATGTCGAGCAGCGCTGGAATGCAAGAGCGGTGGGGGACGGGAGATCCTGGAGAACACCCGCCGACCAGCGGCATCATCCGGCACGATTCTCACGTGCGAAGACCGGGAGGTGCCCCGCAGGGAATCGAGCCCGGTTCGCCTTGGCGGGAGGCGAACGCTCTAGACGCTGAGCCACCGCGGCCCCTTTAAAACACTGAGACGTGGACATGCACCTGCGAGATGGGGAAATTAGTTCCCACGACCAACAGGAAGTCGTGCCCGCACCACAACCAGGGCGTTAACTCTCCCTGCACTTCACGTCAGCCATCAATATTTACTCCAGCCGCCTCTTTATTTGCATTTTGTATTTCTCCCACATTAAGGACGTAGGCAATTAAACATTTTATTATTTTACATTTCTACCACATGCTGTTCAACTTGTAGACATCTGCGACTACTTTTTCCTCTAATTTTTTTTAAACCGCATGATTTTTGCAAAATGACATGCCAGAGTCAAAATTGTACTGTTTATTATAAAAACAAATATATAGGGCTAACAAACCATGGGCAGAAAATTTAACAACGGGCAACTAAAAGGTCTTGTCTTAAATAATTTTAAGATATGTTTGGCAAACGTTATTTTCCCAACATTTAGGGGCACCCATAAATCAGAAGTATGCAAGATTTTCCTTGTTTCCAATTTTTTTTTAAATTGCAAAAACATTTCCTTTTACAATTTTATAGGCGTCTACAAGTAGCTCTTGGCATCTTATTTCGATGTGAGTAATCTAATCTCCGTACGTAAGTTAGTTTCCATTACAGTAATACCCCGCTTTACGCGAGGGATACGTTCCGGAAAAAATCGCGTTAACTGAAATTCGCGTATATCGAGGTTTATGATTAAACATAGTCAAAATTTAATACAAAAAAATACGAATCATTTTAATCAATCACTTTAATTCTAAGAACACTTTATGCAATACATACATACTATTAATTATTTTTTACGGAAAAATACATCTATTGTCTTTTGGGTAGCGTTTTTTTTACGTTCTTGTAAAATACGTTCATAACACCCAACACTGTTTTTAATAGTTTGACACACGGTTAAGACACGGTCATCATTATTGTCTATACTCTGCAATATGTCCAAACCTGAATAAATTTTTGAAAGAGCATTTTGTATTCCCCCTGAAGATAAAACTTTCTCTTCTACTTGTTCTTCCTCATCGTAGATAGGATTATTCTGTAACTCGATCAGATCTTCATTGCTGAGAGGATCGTCGTGCGTTGCTACAAGTTCTACGAGATCTTCTACTGCGACATCTTCAAGTTCAGACCCCTCAATCATTGCAGCAATGTCTTCAAGCACTTGTCTCTGCATCTGGACAATTCTTCTAGGTGCTTCCACTACATCTGGCCAAAGATTACGCCACACCCCGTTCATACAACTCTTTTTAACTTCCTTCCAAGCCTCTTCTATGTTGTGAATAGCCTTCATAATGTTGTATGACTTCCACCACTCTCGCATAGACTGTCTTCCTTCCCCGTCAGTTTCATGAATTAGTTGGCTAAAAGTGCGGCGATGGTAATAAGCTTTGAAGTTTGCTATTGCTCCCTGGTCCATAGGTTGTAATATTGACGTAGTGTTTGGTGGAAGGAACTTCACGTACACTTTTAAGTCTCTGGGCGTATCAAGTGAGGTTGGATGTCCTGGGGCATTGTCTAAGAGTAATATAACTTTAGGTTCAAGCCCATTTCTGTCACAGTAGGATTTGACTGATGGGCAAAAACTATTAGAATACCATTCTTGAAAAATTTCCCGTGTAACCCACGCCTTTCTGTTTGATCGCCACACAACTGGTAGACTTGTCTTGTCTGTGCCTCGCATTGCACGGGGTGTTTCTGAATGGTACACTAGTAAAGGTTTCAGTTTGAAATCACCAGTGGCATTACCACCCAGCAGAAGTGTTAGTCGATCTTTCGCAGCTTTGAAACCACTGGCTTGACGTTCTTCCTTAGAAATGAATGTTCGAGATGGCATTTTTTTCCAGTAAAGTCCGGTCTCATCAACATTGAAGATGAGACAAGCAGGAATTTTCTCTCGTCCAACGAACTCTTGAAACTTGTCTGGAAACTCAGCTGCAGCTTGAATGTCCGCGCTGGCCGCCTCGCCTGTTATGTGGATATTGTGAAGATTAGAACGCTGCTTGAACCGATGGAACCAGCCTCTGCTGGCAGCAAAAGTCGGAGTGGAACTCCCTTCTCCTTCTTCTGTTTTCAGCATCTCATATAAAGATTTTGCTTTTGTGCATATGAGGTCTTGACTTAGTGGTGTGTTCTTCTTATTCAAATCTTCGATCCAGACTGACAGTAACTTCTCCATTCTTTCTAAGATAGAGGATCTCGAACGAGAAAGTTTTGTTGCACTTACAGGTGTTGAACTTTCGCTGGAGACTTTAATTTTTGCCCGATTTTTAAAAATCGTTCTCACAGTCGATTCTGATAGTCCAAAATCTCTCCCAACAATTGTTGCTTTGCCTCCATTTTCCATTCTTCTTAACACTTTCATCTTCAATTCCAAAGTTACGCTTTTACGCTCTTTTTTCTTTACAGGCGGCATTTTTGACGTAGCGTTAAATTATGACATATCTCCAATAAATGTTAAAACACGACTGCCAGCCGAACTAAACATGACGGAACAAACGAAACGAACGAGGGAATCCCCATAGAACAAAGTCGAAGGACGGGGAATTCCCAATTCTTCAAACAGAATGTTCAGAGGAAGCGGGGATTCCCGCGACCATAGAGAAGTTGATGACTACATTATGTTTATACGCACTCTTTCGCGTAATGAGAGGCATTTGAGCGCGAAATTTGAAATTCGCGTTATAGTGAAACCGCGCATAACGGGGTCACGTAAAGCGGGGTATTACTGTACTTGTACATTTCTTAAACAGTAAGATTGTTTTTTGACATGTATCAATGCAAAAACTAAGCGCTAATTTTTTTTTTTTTTTGCTAGGGAAGAGTAATCACTGATAACGTCTAAAAGTTGAACAGTTTGTGGTGTGAATATAAAATAACACAATTTTTCGTGGCCTACGCCCTTAACCTGTGAATGTCGCTGTGCCGGTTTTTCACAATCGCGGGGAATACTGAACAGCGGTTCGGCAATCTGACAAACTGGCTTTGTTCGGTTGTCGCCACCAGGGACATTCAGTTCCCTTCCGAGAAAACTAGAGCCAGCTAATCCGATTTCACGTCCCCTGCTAATCCCATTTCACGTCACCGTCAATCTCATTTCCCAGCTTGACGCGTTCTTTCATGAATTAATTCCTGTGTATCAGAGTCTCGACCATTAATTATTGAAATGTAATCCACACGCATTCTGTCGCACAGCTTTTNATTAATTCCTGTGTATCAGAGTCTCGACCATTAATTATTGAAATGTAATCCACACGCATTCTGTCGCACAGCTTTTCCCGGTACCCTGTGTACTTAAGGGCCTTTACTTACCCTAGCTCACTTAGGCGCGAGTGAAGTGGTCTCGATCGCGAACACGACCTCCAGATTTCTTGCTAGGCCGCGATTCACGCCTCTTCTCCCGCACTTGACTATAGTCTAGTCACGGTAACTTTGCACGTTTTCAAACAAGCCTTTGAAAAATCACCCCATGTATGAGATCTTCGTTTGTTTCCTGAAATATGCCATGCATCACACGCGTTTTATACTTCTAACACAATATATTTCTAATTAAAATACATTTTACTAATAATTTATTTATAAATTATAGGATTTAATTTATAATTAATGCGAGTAAAAACAGAGGAAATGTGTGTGTTGGTAATGCCTATAATGCCTGCCTATAATGCCTAGTAAGAAATAGTTTTTGTGTAAAATTTAAAACTGAGTGTGCACGAATGCGGTGCGTCGTCCCTTTGATACACTCTTCTAGACTTAGTTAAGCTTTGTTTGTGGAAGAGGGGGGGGNTAGAACTTCAGCAGGGCTTCAGAAGAGTCGGGAGTAACCATGAATGGACTATAGGGCCCAGCCCTACGACGCACTCGAATCCTAGTGAACTACGAGTACCCATTATACCTAGCCAGACGTAGTGGGATAAGGAGGCCAGTCAGATACAATACAAAACAAAAGTAGTCGTGTTCGTTCTGCTGCCATGTTTAATCACGTCTGCGAACTGAATATATTATAGTGGTTACACTTATAAAAAAGGAAAGTGGTTAGCATTATGCTTTCAGTTGTGGACCAAGCCTTAGGGCGACTACGGGGCTAAATGGCGAGTGTCTAGATAAGTTTGTCGAGCAGTACACTGAGTGTTGCACGCACGGCTGGCTGCCTGTACCTACGTCACGTCCACGTCAGCCTTCACCTTGTCGGTGCACGGTGTGGAGGAGATGCTTCGCATAAAGACTTACCGCGCCGCGCAGCTCATCAAACATTCATCGCTAAGACGCGTCCGTCATCGATTGCTTCCGCGTCGCGTCGGCCCTGCTAGGGCCGCGGTGGCTCAGCTCTTAGCCCGGGACTCTATTCCAAGTTTATCGAGACGCAGCTCTAGATCGTGAAATAAACGATTTTCGTAATATTTCCGGTGTTTGGTATTCACTGTTAAAATATGACTTCTCGATTCTCGTGAGGAAACGATCGAGAGCACTCGTCACCTAATGTGTTGTCGAAAACTGCTTTCCCGATCGGGAAGCTCAGTTTCAGCATGGCGGATTAGAAGCATCGTGGCCGTAATTATTGTAAACTCATAAACGTTATGGTTTAGACCATCTTGAACGTAGTACATAACACACAAAAGATTATAATACATGTTGAACTCAATTAAATGCATACAACTATATCAATACATGATCGGCAGTATGAACATTATTTTCATTTATCTTGAGTTAACTTCGTAAGTGTAGAAATGGTTGTGTGGTTAAGTCGTATGGCTCCTAGAGCATAGACTGATTTAGGTTCGTGGCTCGGCTGACAAATATTTTTTTACATCTCATAAAAATATAGAAAACAATTTTATTCTTGCATGCATTAATGAAACTAATTAAATTGACAGCTTCTATCATTTTATGAACAAATATATATGCTACAAAGTTTTTTTTGTACGATGCACTTTATTTCACTAGTGGTAACTGAAATCCCTGTGTTCCTACAGTAAAAAATTAAACCGTTTTTATTATTTAAGATTTGTTGTTTAGGCTTAACGCAATTTTCTAGGCAAACTTTATTATTGCATTTATTAAAACGACATTTTACCTATCGTCTTCTATACATTTTGTTAAGTACACCACGGTGACATTTATTTAAATGGACTGTTAGATGGGACTACTACGTAACGAATTATCTCAACTTTTAACCGTAGCTTTTTTATACGTGAAACAGTATGTTCCTTTAAAACAAGTAATGCTCTCAGCTAACAACCTGTGTATGCAACACATTAACCATTCACGGTGTCGCCATTTTCCTCAGCCAATAGTCTAACCATTGGAAGAGTGTGTGGCCACGTCGAGAAATTCAACTCAAAATATCCCGTGCTACGCATTGATGAATGGAATAGTGCTTAAGTATGTGCACTTGTCTGCATTAACTAACCACTTAAGGTACAGTTTGCAAGAATAGCTTAGTTTCATCATACATTATTGCAGGCACAGCGTGTGTTTGCATTCGTCACGTTGCCTGCCTGAACACACAGGAGGGAGGGGAAGAGAGTTGTAGTGCGGCGGTCTGTAAAACCGGTCTCGAAACGATACTGCGCTTAGAATAACTTTTGGGCCTATTTTACTCCCGATCGTTTCAAACTGCGTCTCCCGATCGGCAGGAGCGCCGACTGTCGAGATCGACATCGAGACCTGTCGAGCGTTGGCGTTGAAGCACAAACACAAAAACATACAATGTTCATTAGAAGCATACGTAACGAGTGATTCCGTACAGAAAATGTTAAAACAGTTGCTGGAAATACATCCACCAACAGCCACGCATGCTTGGCGACCTCTACATATGGCGTGATTGGCTGACGATGGTGGAGATAGTTGAGGGCAGTCAAACGGTGCGCCAGTGACCTGCTGCATTAGCATCAGCATCACTCCACCGACGCTACCAAGCTTGAATTACTGTCGGTGGTAGCAATTTTGAGCAATTATTATAAAAATTGCTGTAAAAAGGCATTTAGCGGCGACGTTGTAAATACACACTGTGTTGCATTTCATGTGTTATTTTTGCGTTTGTGTCTCAACGCTTCACTCCCGCCCATATATTCCTATACAATAATTGTTTGTTTTAGTGAGCTCTACCACACCTCAATGTTTGTCCCATGATTTTAGAATCATCCTGTATATATACACATTACAAGACGAGCCGCTTGCACAAAAATACATTTTATCAGGTTTTGTTATAAAAACAACTATTTCTTTAAGGTGCCTTCTGAGTTTTACCGGGATCCTCAACATATTTAATATGCATAACCAGCACCTAAATGATAAAAGTATTAAAATTAATATAGAAATGTATAAAGCAAACCAATACAGCCAATTAACTAGCTGCATTTTAGATGCTACTGCATACATTGTAAACAACTGAAATACATTACTACTTTCAAAACATTCCATGGACATAGAGCAAATGACCTCGCAAAGGCAACAACTGCAGGAACATCAAACATTTTTACAAAAAATAATTAAAAATAATTGGCATGACTAAAATAAAATTTTCACGCATAAACGCAAATACTTGAAAACACTTTCAACATTTTATTATACAACGATATGCGCATAACCTTAAATGCTGGTTGCTAAGTAACAGCATGTATTATGTGCTTGATTGCAATGTTCACTGTCGAATTTCGTTACACTGTGCGCGCGCAACTTCCGTTGCACACTAAACTTTTACCCTCAACGCGCCAAAAGAAGTATAACTTCAAAAATTCTAACATGTACAAAAATTCTCCGATGTGCCAGGAAATTCTTTCACATTTCACTGTTTTCCCCCAACTAATTGAAATTCCCCGAGTTTTTCCCTGTTTTCCTTGTCTGTGGCCACCCTGTAGATTACACAAATATCTCCGGCATGAAGAGAGCCCTGCTAACCAGGAGGGGACCGCCTCGTACCGCCAGCCGCCTGCGAGAGAGTCAATAAACACAGAGTCGGGGAACGGGTGCCGGGGCAGAGCAATCCACAGGAAGCGCTCAGTTGCCAACTCGTTGGAGAGAAAGTCTCTATTCAACATGCAACAATCTCTATACAATAACCTGATTATAGTCAGAGTCTACTACAAATCGAATTTTAACTAAACACAAACTTAGGTGACGTCTATAAAATATTTCACTACGCGGCAGGAATTAGTATTTATTATTGTTGGTCACATTCTATAAACGCTATACGCATACACACGCACAACTGTAAGAAACTGAAATGATATAAAAAAAATTGGAAAAAAAAACAATAACACAACTGTAATAACGTATTCTCTGTGCATACGTACAAACGCACAGTACTCTCAAAGAAAACTTCAAATACTTTCCCACTAACATAGGTAGGTCGTTGTTGCCGAGAGAGACAGCCCACACGACCACTTGGAGCATAACCTTGTAACACACGAAATTACACGTGCAACATGCATCTCAAGATATCCCCATGCTCTCTTCAAGTCTACAACACATATTCCGGGGAAACTAATGATCTTGAAGACACTAAAGTTCGACAATCAGATAATGTACCCCCC
>NQII01000434.1:160174-181974 GCA_002778355.1 Clitarchus hookeri
GTCTTCCTTGAAATTACAAGATCAGCCGCCAGATTTTTACGGAAATCGCTAACTTTTCTGCTTGTTGCAAATATGAAATCTGACCGCCAGATTATCGTCTGGAGTCACCAGATCTGGTTGGCGACAGTGTCAGACGCTACCGCCCCGCCAGACTGGAAATAAACAGCTGGAGACGCGGCGAGCCAGAGCGGCCGGCCGTCTGCTGAGTTGACTAACTGCACTAGGGAAGGTTACTTCCACTCACGTTAGGAACAAAACGACTTTTCTTATGGGAGAGTTTCGGCATTGGGAAAAGTCCCACCGCTAGGTAAGCGCTAGTGTTCTAAATTAATTACATTTTTTTAGCTACGTGAATAATAAAAGTGAAAGATTTCTCATAGTTAAGTAGTTATTTATATTTTATTTTTGATTGTTGCAATTATTTAGTTTTTTAAAGTAGAAAATTGAAAAAAAAAATCTGGTTGTTTCCTAAATGCCATGTACCACAAGCGTTTTATACTTCTTTTTACGTAAAAATATCTTATTTTGGTTAAATTGAACTTTCACTTATATTTTACCTGTACATTACAATATTTCATTTATAATTAATATGAACAAAACCAGAGAAAAAAGGTGTGTTAGTCATACCTAGGAAGAAACCGTTAATGCAAAGTATTATTAAACTTAGTGTGCAAGAATGCGGTGCATTGTCCCTTTGGTGTTATTTTGTAAACTCGGCTAACTTTGTTTGCATGAAGCAGAGAAATAGCCTGGAAGCAGGGCTTCATCCTGATAGCTCGCGGCTTTACTGAACTGCGACAGGGGAACAGCTGCACTACTATAGCCCGCACGACTTGCACTGGCCAGGGTTGCACAGCCTCGCTTGTGCTGGCTCCAGGGGTGCACAAGGACTGTCTCCCCCGCCGTGACTCGCCGCAAGCTGCTTTCAGCACTCGCGTACTGCGCACGGCGTACAGTGAACACGCTAGCTGTGCAATACCACTCTCCATGTCCCAACATTGAATTACCTTACCGCCAGCACGACTAACAAACCACGTGGAAGGATTTGAAGTTAGAAAACTGCTCATGTAAACCGACGCTTTTTAAATATTTATATACTTCCTCTAACCAATTTGTTACGCAGTTTGAGTAAATTAAAATAGGTAAAAGTATTTTATTCACATAAAACTACTTGTCTGTTTAAAATTAAGATATAAACAAACACGTTTATCACTGTGGACCACGAGTCTTTGAAATATGTGTTGGTTTGAGGTAGGTTAATGTTAGGTACGTGTGCAGGAGACAAAAATCTGTCTACCTCATATACACGCCCCAGGCAGCATGCATGGTTGCCATATCATGTATGATTCAAGCTTGATTCGAGCCAATTTTGTCACGACTGGTACCGGCTTGCTAATGGCAAGCTGCAGGCGGCTTGAATTATACGTGTAGCTTGCCAAGACAAGTGCGACTAGTCAAGTTAGCGAGTGTAACGTGTACATGAGTGGGTGCCGAAGTCATAATTTCTTGTTTTGTACACATAACGCGAATTTAATTTATTAATAACATATTTAGCAAATTTATAATCTTGGCAATTCAAGAAATTTACTTGGACGGCGCACGAACAAAGTGATTAAGCTCATGCCAATGTTCATTTTACATGGCTTGCACAAATTCACTGCATGCTTACACGCTTGTCATGGCAAGCTTTAATCAAGCTAATTATGCAATCGGTATGGGAGGGGTTCTGCGGATTAAGAATGTGTATGGCATAAATTAAAACTATAGAGGATAAATGTATTTTACAATTTTGCGAAAGCCAATAGAGAAGACCGAAGAAAGGGGAGTGATACTTAATGGTTTTCATTACTCGAATTTTATAAGCAAATATTTTACCAGGGTCATTGTTCCCGCCAACTTTTTTCTGACACCATACATTCATTTATATGTTACTGTGGGCTCCAGTTTACCTACTTTTAATTGTTTTATGTATCGCATTCTCTTAAAACCCTTCCATGAAGTTTAAGACATTTAACAAAACTAAATAGCGTTTTGAAAATGAGAAAACTAACTGTGCCAATCTCAGTTTTAATTGCTCTAAATGTGTGTTAATTGTAATAATGTGAAGGCAAAGTTGGTATAGCGTTGTCACTATCACATCATATCCCATTTTAAAATCCTGTGCACGGGACTGCTGACTTCTAAAATGGCATTTCCACTTCCTCGTGATCGGCGAGCGTACCATACCTTACGTCACAGTCTGGGTGTTTGAAGACAGCGAGCTGTAGAAAACCATTGTTTGATGTCGTGTCAAGTATGTCTGGGGCGACCCGTCTCGACGCGATGCTCCTCGCCCAGTGTTGGGTGGTGGGGAGGGACGGGCAGTGGAAACAACTGCCCGACCGCGCAAGAGATTCTGTTTCCAAGATATCCTGGGCATTCCCGCAACTGTACTTCGGGCAACAGTACGCGACAAAGACGCTCCTCGATAACGACCATGAGCGCGCTTCCTCGTGCAAGCGGGTCGAGCGTGTTTTGACGTGTAGTGGGAAAAGGAGGCCTAGGACCTACTCACCAGCTGGCTCGGAGCTGATGCGTGTGGATAGCGAAGTTACGTACGACAACTGCTTTCCCAGTAAATATTTAATAATAGCAGTTTTAAAAAATTTTGCCTCAAATACTTAGGCTGTTACATCTCCTGAGTTTTTATCTTATACTAATCCCCGGTAGGATCCAAAAGGAAACAATCCCCCCCCCCCTTTATCATATCATACTGAAATTAATGTCAATTGAAAAGGATATATTTCTAAATTTAATTGATTTGTAACATGTTTGTTGTGTTCTACAGAACGTCCCTGTGTGCTCGGTCAACTGCCAACAAAGATCTCGACTTCACACGTGTGTACGTTGTCTTGCATACAGGAGGAATTATGGACAGAACGAACACGAGGGTCTTACCACGAGCCCTCAGCTAGGGTCATGCCGTCCAACACACTGGCTCGCGAGCTTCTTCTTAGATCCACCGCCTGTCGGGGTGACGGAGGCGTCTGGACTAACATTCAAATAAGAAAATAGTGCACAGAGGTGCAAAACGCGTCGGGCGAGTCCATTGCCGCTGCACGAGGGGGTGAGGTTGTTCAGTTCAGTAGTGATAGTGGCCGAGAGCGAGGAATCATCCTAGAATTCTCCTGGAGTGATTTCTGAAAACCACGGAAAACAGAAACCAGGATGGCCGGACCGGGAATCGAACTCAGAACGTCACGAATGCAAGTCCAGTGTGTTACCACTGCGCCACATCGCTCGGTGTGTAACAATTCAACACACCAGGCTAAAAATCAGACGTGTCTGGTATACTCCGGCTGTGGATAGACTTGTTTAATTGTGTTTCACAACTTGTGGTTCGGCGCAGAAAGGGTAAGACGACTCACCCTTAAAGCGATGTTACACGATACCACATTCCGTAAAAGCTTGTGCAAGGTCCGCCATAGCGACCGTCACACGGGCTAGTGTGGCACCCGTCATGGTATTTCCCGCCGTGTAAGGTCATATTTTGTACCAGGTTTGGTAATAGGACACGTCGCATTTTTCGTGGCAGGTTCCATCCCAGGTTTCGTGCCTGGCCAATCACATCGCAGTTTCAGAGCGTAGGGCGCTCCCCGTGGTTACTACTTGGAACGAGTTGATGAAGAAACCGAAAAGACGCCTCCATCTTGATTATACACCCGTGAGGTTGAAACTCTTTCAAATAGATTTAGAATACGACAAACACGAATAATATTGGCGATTAAAACTTTTAATTAATGTTTAAAGCCACTCTAAACACTTAAAAAAATTACCTATTCTATGAATAAATTAATTCAAGAGGTTCAATTAACTAAAATATATAAACAACACGTATACTGTATGAACTGGTAGTACATTGGTAGAGTCGCGGCATCCGTCGTTACATCGTAACTTTTGGACGTGATTTCGAAACTCCGCCGGACCCGAATTTTTTTACTAAATGTTACATGCGTACTTGGCCCGTAAAGAAAAAAACCTAAATTTTGCAACTGGTTAGCAATTTTTGTCAAAATTAAAATAACACACTCGTACTCTAGTGACTTCAAATAATTTTCAAGAAAATTAATGAAATTATACTAGTAAGTAATCAATTTATGTAAAAGGCGAACGGTAATATAGAAATATTAAGATGTGCTACCTAGTTTTTCCATAGGCCTACGCAAGTTACTAACTGGTAGCAGTTCTCAGAATGGGGTTCATATTTACTACAAATCACAACACTGCGCACCCACCGAGGGTGCCGAATGCGAGTACGCAAAGTGCTGTCGTGTATAATCCATTCACGGTATCTTCGATACTTTTGAAAAGAACCTTTGAAAAATCACCCTAGGAGTTACATGTTCAATTGGTTATAAAAAAATTGTATATAGAAAAAGGTTTTGTCTTGCTTTTAGCACTGAAGCACTATATAAATTGGTTGTTTTAAGTTTTAAGTATATTTTTTCAATAAATTATAATAATTTGTTAAAAGTCCGTACGAATTAACAACGGATTTTGAAGGGACATGTTGGTTATAGCTGAAAAGAAATAGTTCGTAGGTTAAATATTAATATGTATAAATTTAATGCCGTAATTGTAAAGTTAATATTGCTAAACTATATATTTACATTTTTACGTAGCACTCATGGGTAAAGATTTCACCGTTATTAATTGAAATTAAATAAATTTCAGTTGTTGTCCAGCGGACTCGTACACTCCATCTTGTTCGTTTGGGCACGTTTTTTTCAGAAGTATAACCACGCCATATTGGAGACGCTGAATTGTGGTTATAAAACTAACGTAACACATTCTTTCTACTTACAAGATAATTCTAGGTTAAGATGTAATTTTAGTATTAGCGTTGTTATTTCTGCAGTTTATCAAATAAACGTGCAAAATATAGAAAGGCATTTGAATATTTCCGTTACGTTATTCCCTTCGCAAAGAATGCAAAGGAATCGAATTTTGGTCGCCGCCAACTGATAATCGATTATTTTCGAAAGCTTTTTGTGGAGACCAAGAGATGGCAGCACATTAGCGTTGGTTCTTCAGTGCCAAATGTTAGCCGTGACTCGTCTTTCCGCCGCATAGTGTTGTTTTTATGTTGCAGTGAAGAAGCGCGACAGTTCTTGATGGAACAGAGATGTACCTACACCGCAGGTTTCAAAATGAAAGTGATTTTGTTCGCTGAAGAGTTTGGAAATCGAGCCGCGGGCCGTGAATTCGTAGTAAATGAAACGTTAGTGCGGGGCTGGAGGAATTTTTCTCACTTATAAGTCGCACCCCGAGTTTTCAATAAAATTTTTTAAATAAAATGTGCGACTTATATGTGATAAAATACGGTACCATTTATCACAGTGAAATCTTTAACCTGAGTGCTACTTCCAAAAGTTTATTATGTAAAATTTAACTTTTTCCTTACACCAAATATGTAAATAAATCTTAATACAATAAGTAAACTTTAATTAAATTATATCATTAACAGTTCCGATATATACTTCAATCTACCTTTTTGTATGTATTACAATATTTTGCTAAATTGATTAGCATTTTTTAGACATTTGGAGAATTTTATTAAAGTATATGACAGTTAAGATTACATGGCATTGTTTCTCTTCAAAAATAAATTTTGGTAGTTCCCACATGGACACTGTTAACAAAATATTTGACAGTTCCCACATGACACTGTTTGTTTACAAAATATTATAGTTTTCCCACATGGCACTGTTTACAAAACGTTTGACAGGTGTCACATGGCAATGTTTTGTTTACATACTGCGGAATGATACATAATCGGGTCCCTGAAAGTAGATCTTTAGCAGGGCTTCAGAAAATCTTGAAGTTACCGTGAATACATTATAGTATGAATCTTCCATGGTGGCTCATATAGAGGTTGGTATACCTGCTCGTGCACAAGACCTTGTACAAGACCAAGTACGGCTACAGGTATCGTGTAATATCGGCTTTACTGTGGTGAGTCATCATAAAGACACGAAAGATGCTACAGCAAGAGGGGGAAGCAATACACGATATACTGGATGGACGAGTTGTACCTTGCTACAGACTTAACATATTTCCTTCCAAGAAACACATTTTCACCGCCTTGTTTTCGTTCGGGAATGAGTGAAGAACATATGCAATAAAGAGACACGGAGGAGAAAAAAAAAGGGGGGGAAGCACATACCTACTAAAGGACATTTCGCAACTCACAGGAATGTGTGGAAAGTTTGCATCCCGAGAATAATTGAAGGAAGCTCAGCGGACCTTCAAACACAGTCATTCTGTTGTAAAGGACTTTCACAACATTAGCACTTCCAAGTCAAGGCAGGTGTTGGGAGTGAACAGGTAGACCAAAGACTTGAGAAGTGGGAGTGTTAATCTCAAGAGTTCAGGGGAATCTGAGACTAGTGACTACTATGAAATGCAGGAGTTTGATAAACTGCCTCAACGGACAGGGTGCGTTAACCATGAGCGACGGGAATACTCATCGGAGGCCTGCAAGTGTGCGAGAATCATGGGAAGTACTAAATACTCCCCTGTCGACACAAAAGACGGAGCAGTGTGAGTGAGTGAGTGATGAGATTTGGGTGGCTCTTAACATCGAGATCTTGAGAGCCGACGAGGGTGATTGAGGTGAGCATGGGGCAGCGCCGAAATGAAGGGGCGGGGGAAACTGGAGATCCCCGGGAAAATCCGCCGACCAGCGGCATCGTTCGGTAAGATCCCCACCTGCGAAAATCCTGGAATGACCAGGCTAACCGCTCAGCCACCGCGACCCCATGGAGCAGTGTGGATGGGGGGATGACAGTGTACAGTTTCAGATATTTACTGCATAATTTGTGCTAGTAACAAAAGCTCAATCCATGAATCTATAATTGTGAAGATACTAATTACACATTTTATTCCTGCCATTTTCATTGAAATTGTAAGTTACAGCTAGTGGCAACAACATAATGTACCACAGTTAGCTTTGCAGAAGAGCGGGCCGTGGATCAACATTAACAGAACAGAACAGGTAGGTATATATTGGCACAGGTTAGAAGGTCCCCGTATTTTTGTACTGCTTAGGTAATAAAAACGTAAATATTTTAAGTAACATTTACGTGCACCAAATTTTAGCTTAATAACATTTTGCATGAAAACTATTTCTTAATAGCTCTTAAGGACAAAGAATTTGTCATATTTTCAAATTCACATTTGCTACGTAATAAATATTACAATAACAGCTGTGCCCGCGCTCCGCTCGCGTGGACTACAGAATTAGTGTTTAGGTTTTTTTTTTTTTTTTTAATAAAGTTGAATTTTACTTAGTGTTAATCTTCTATACTCTATACATATTATAAAACTCAACGTCTCGGTGAATTAAATGGTAAAAACATTTATTAGTATTTCTCTGTTATAGATAGATATATGCTACCACAGAGTTTTTTTTAGGTGTTTTTATTCTACAAAATTCTTTACTACATGATATTGTTCCATCTTTTAACGGTTTAGACAGCGTATTGCAAGAGAGCGCGCTGGCGGCAAACTTTTTTCCAACTTGATTCACTACTATGGTTTGCAAATTTTTTGAGATATTTTCTCGTGATAAAAAGTAGCCAATATCACCTTTCAGCCCTCCAACTATTTATGTGCAAGAAATTACGTCGATCTGTTAATTTAACAGAAAATTAATACTTTTAACATAAATGACATTATTCTGATTAAGTTATTTAAGAAAAAAATTCTACATGGGGTGATTTTTCAAATGTTTGTTGTAAGAAGTGAGAAGATGATGGGACAGCCTGGCGGAGTTGGACCTGTGCATTGTACAGCGTGTATCCAGGTTGCAGACAGCCAGCCCTGATAAGGATCTGGCTGCTGGTTGAAGTCTGTGACGTCACTCGCTGAGAAGAAAGTGCTGGGGGGAGTAGAGGAGCAGATTCGGACGTTGCATCGTCCAGCTTTCCTGTCCTAGTGCTCTCCAGCTCAGTGTTGCCAACCGTAGGGGCTAGTCCCTATTTGCAGGGATGTTCGATGATCTTGGATTGCTGTAGGGACGGATCAAAATTCAGGGACATTTCAGTAATGTTGAAAAGATACGCTTAGAACTCAATAATATTTTAGTGACGCTTTCTTCCCTTAAAAGCACGAGGAGAAAATCGCAGGGCATGTGCGTAAAGTTGTGGGAGTAATATGTTGCTTACCTATAGCACAACTTAATGAAAACGTAATAAATGCCCATGTTATATAGAAGCTTTAAGTAACGAATGCCGGAGCGAGCGCCGAAGTACATTGGGTTTTATTTTTACAATGGTGTGCATTTTATAATTTTAAATTTACCTTACGTAAATTTTTGTCGATTATAGGTAAGCGCGGGCAATTTTGCCTGTCTGTAGGGACGTGGCCAAAGAATCGTTGGCAACACTGTTCCAGCTTCTCTTGCTCGTCCGTCAGAGAAGTACGCTATGTTACTTATAAAGTAAGAATACATTTATTTTGTAAAGCATTAACATATTTTTTTGTATTACCTTATTTAAATGGTTTAAAAATAAATAAACAAAAGTGTCTATTTAATCAAAATTCAAGCTTATTTTCATTTTGTATGCTGAAGTAAAGGCTAGCAACGGTAAAGTGAGCACTTTTTAAAGTATTTTATTTTAGGCAAAGATATTAACTTCCTAATACGGTGGAATATACACACTGTGTTTATTGCTTACATGGCAATATTTATTTTAAAATGTGGTTAAAAGATAAAAAAAGGCTGAAAGGAAAAAGTAACTAGGGCTTCAAAAGTTCTCATTTTACCGCGAACAGCCTTTAAGCACATGTTGCATTAAAATAATCATCAAACAAGACCATCATAATAATTTATCTGGTCGTATGTACAAGAATACTAATGGTCATTTTTTTCTTATAATTGATTTTATGTAATCACAATAATTTTAGTTACAAAAATAATAACTTTCGTGGCTGAAATGAATATGCATAAAAATCAATTATTAAAAAGCATTCATAATCATTTTTACTTAATTTTATTATATGCAGCCAGAGTAGTTATCACAATGGTCCTTTTGTTTTCTTTTCGAAATGTGCTTTCTGAAGCATTGAAAATAAGAATACGAATACGCTTACATTTATAATTAAAATTAGGCGTTTATTAATATATTTTGAAAAGTTTAAATAATACACACTGGCAAAATGTTTTACAGTTTTATAAAATACACGCATTCTTTCTTCACTTCCAACATAAATAGTATTTTGTTGACAATTTCTGGTCGTGTGTTCGCAATCTTGAGCGAGTTGTGCGTGCTAAGTTGCCAGCAAACTCTTCTCCTACCTTCAACGGAAAGCTTAAGAGCAAAGTAGCCGCACTTCGGTCTCGGGCGCACGACGAAACATCCGCAACGGACTTGCGACTTTCGCGGTAGCTGCGCCCGCCAGTGTGAGACAACGCAGAGCAGCGCCAACCGCTCCTCGCACCGCCACCACGTCACCGCCGTACAAGACGAGGCACGTTCTGCGCATGCACCCGTCATTGACCTACCCCACACCAACACAACTACCAACGTCGTGTGGAAAACGCTGATGAACGTGCTTGTTCACAGCCTTAATTTCCAAAAGAATACAATTTTTTCACCAATTCGAATTCAATCAAATTGCATTAAGAGTTGGCGAGAGGAAGAACTGATACGAACGTCTCAAAGCAATAGTTGACTAGACAGCATTCTATCCACGTCGTTTATGACAGCCGTGTTGGTAGAGAAGCAGTTCAGTGTTGGGACACGGGGACTGGGTTCGCGCAGCTCGCGTGGCCAAGCCTGTAACGCATCCAAACAGCTACATTTACCTTTCAGTTATTTTAGATTATTTTCACACTGTTTGTAATTACGTAACACATTTTATTATTTATTTGTTGTTTACTTGTGGCCGATATAGTTTATTTACTTTAATTAGAGTTTTTATTGTTAATTACAAGAATTTATTACCTCAGAAAGTTTATTTAAGTTTAATTATGTTTGTAAGTATTTCGGGATTTCTGCCATGAAGTTATTGTATAGGGTTTTATTAGGTTGCCATAGTAACGCATGCGTGTTAAATAATGTAGCCCTCTCGTGACTTGCTCGACGTTGGAATGCGTTAATAAGTACTATGTAGTTTAGGAGGCGTTCAGACATCTTGTTTCCGCTAGGCAGGTCGAGACCTAGTGGGGTCATCGGCCTGGTGGGAAATTTAAATTGCTTTATTAATATTGGCCGAGTACGATCATTTTATGCAGCCTGGCCGACGGGGCGCAAACGCGCTACGTAATGTGGCAAGATTGAAGTCTGCACGCGCTACGTACGCGGTTTTATAATTAAATTCCAGGTTGAGCTACCACGATGTTGCGTGTGGTACGGTATTAACGTGATTAACGACCCCTCCCCCCCCCCAGCTCCTAGTGAGGGAAGATACCACCAAGGCGAGGCAATAAGTTGAATGACCAGCGGGACCAGCAGACGAGAAGTCTGCAAGATATTGCTGGATTTTTATTTTTTTATTTTCAGCTAAGTATTTTGAGAATTTCAACGCAGAGACGTCACCAGGAATTTTAATTAATAATTTTTGAAAATATACTTGGCAAACGTTACGCCATCATGGATAAAAGAATATTGAAGTTGCTCTGGCTAATTTTGCCTACGGAGCCCTGCCAAGATCTCATTTGTTCTCCCGACTGAGTTGGTTTGAGACATACAATAAGTTAATTTAATGTAATTTTTCCAAGCACCTGAGAAATCTTTTAAAGACATAAATTATTTTTGAATTTTATGAGAGACACCTACGAGAGCGGCTACAGTTATATTTACGGCCACATTGAGCAAAACTGATTTTAAAACCTCCAACGACTTTAAAAATAATATTTGCACAGATCATATTTCATTTTATGGTGTCAGAATCAACTTTTTAATTGAAATTTAATTAAATCTATTTTTCGCAAGTGTGTATTTTATTTTCTGTAGCTAGCGGAATTACTTTATTCTGTTCTTCCCAGTGTTATGCACGTTGTTTCTAGCCTACGAAGATTGGTTGCAGCTTATGTTCCTGAGTGTCACATCCTTGGTAAGGCATAACTAAGCTGTGTTACGTTGCTGCTAAATCATTACTGTCCTGCGAAGCCGGGCAAGTTTAAACCCCAGGTTAGAATTCAATGTTAGTGGTGATAATATTATTTTTTATCTTGGACCAAATTACTTATCATCAATGTACTCTCCCTTGCACACTATACACAATTATAGTCTAGCTTGTGTGTAAGTGCGACAGTAGGAATTCGACCACTCTACGCACGTGACGCTTGACGCTTCCGCATCAACGGCCAACTGTGTGCCGCAGTGGTGTAGTGGTCAGACTTACTCATCTCCTACCAAGGCGAACCCAGCTCGATTATCGCATGTGTCGGACGTTGCTGTTGGCTGGCGGGGTTTTCTTGGGCCACTCCCGTTTCATCCCACTTGCATTCCACCGCTGCTACATCTTCACCTCACTTCACTCACACCGGCCCTCAAAATCGCACTGTGAGGATGGGGGAGGGGGACTTCCGCCATATTGGATCTATCAATTTTATGCTCTATGTTCCATTTGCAATTTTTTTTTTCGTACGACACCGCATAAATAATACTTTCTCGAACTTTATCTAGTTGTTACAGTTTCACTGTCTTTATTAATTTTTAACTAGTAACTGCTGGGAAAAATTACGTGACGTTTAATTGCTGGCGGTTACAGCAGAAAAACTAGACAAACTGTCAAGCAATACCAACTTCAGAAAATAAACAAAGCAGGGTCCTTTATCCCGTCGATCCGTTTACTTATTACGAAACCTGTAGAACAGGTCGTGGAGAAAATTCCGTTAATCCAAGATGGTGGAATGATCCCGTTTAAGGGAGAATATCTCACGCCATTTTGAATTTTCCAAATTTCCTGCGTAGTTCTTGTTTTAGAAAATAAATTGAAATTTTTGATTTTATGGAGTGTGAAATACAGCTGCCCGAGCATATTTATATTGTTACCTTCTCCCTGCAATAATTATTTTTTTAAGCTGGAGTGGAAGAAGTGAAATAATGAAGTATTTAAATATTTTACTTTTTCCACACCAGCTTAAAAAATGACCCACGTAGTGTAGATGCAACAATATAGTTAGACTACGGGAGATACTTTTTTACACTTCAAAATGCCAAAAATCTCAGTGTGCCCTTTTAAAACAAAAAGGTAGGGCAGACAATTTTAAAATCCAATATGACGTCAAATATTCCCCCTTGAAGTGCCGGAGTAAAACTCTCAACTGTGTGAACAAACAAGGGGAAACATCATAATTTCTCGTGGGACGGTAGAAAGGTGTTGTCGGCTTAGAGTCAGAGATGTTCCCTCGGCAGGTCGATCAAGGGACCAGAGGCGAGTGTGAGCCCCGCACTGTCACGTGCGACGTCCCTAGGTCATCGACCCCTGACAACAAACATCCCCCTTCCACTTACACCACGCGCCCAGCCCCCTCCCACACACCCTCGCAGCATATAGTCCATTCACGGCTAACCCTTCCAGTCAGTGTCCTATATCTGTAACTTCGCATATCAAGTGGCTTTAATGGTCTGTACTGTACACAATGGAACGCACCGTCCAATAAGAAAAGTTCTCTACGTGTGGGAGACGACGCTCGCTGTTGGAGCTATATTCCGCGGCCTCAAACCGTTACTGCCAGTAAGGTAGAGCACGGACAGCATTTGATTGGTCGCGGTGTATGACAAAGCGTCGTATCGATGTCCGTACAGTGCCGAACAAAAGATGTGTTTGTTGCAATGCCTTAAACTATATATCTGTGATTGAAAGGGTTAATTCTGCACTTCTGAAAGCCCTGCTTAAGATCTATGTACTTTTACTTCTCACTTTATATTCATCTCTCATAGGTCAAGTTAACACTGCCATGGGCGAAACGACATAATTCATGTGTCTCATTCAACTGAAAACGTAAATACAGTATGCCAGTTCATACTACAATGCAGGGGTTCCCAACCTTTTTATCACCGAGTACCACTTGACATTAGTACGATCATTCGGCATACCGCCTAAATATTGTAGGATGAGAGAAGTTAACCTTTATGCAATTTTAGTGAATTTAGATGTTCTGACAGGGGAAAAAAAATTGGGAGGCGAAACTGGGACTTTTTTTAAAGGAAAAACTAAACATTTTGAGGCAAAAACTGTAATTTTTTCTTCATGCGGTTACGTACTACGTGAATTGCCTTCGCGTACCGCCGAGAGGGTTCCCCTGGCCCCTGTAGTAGGAAAACACCAACTACATTTGCCATCAATTTAAACACTACTCTCTCGGCACAAAGTAAACACTCGGAACTACTTTACTTAATTCGCTGGCAACTGAACTGGGAGCCTGCTGCTCAGGCAAGCACTAAAAAAATTTTAATTTGTACCCCTCCCCCCCACCAGGATTTTTCTCTTTGTATACACTTTATATGACAAAAATAAAACCATACGGACTAGTTGATTCTAATCATTTCTGGCAAAAAGTCGTATTCCCAGGATATTTATTTGCTGAAACACGGGTAAAAAACGAATGTACGTATAGGCTATTCACACATAAGTGCGCACTTTTGAAAGTCCTTTAATTTGGAATAACAATCAATAATTATATTTTATTGTAGCCTTACTCAACTTCCGAGTGCGGTGGAATATAATACACTGTGTTTTCATTACTTGCATAGCAATATTTATTTTAAAAGACAGAAGATATAAAATGGCTGAAAGGAAAAAATTAAGAAATTAAGTACGGCTTCAAAAGTGCTCACTTCACCGAGAACAGCGTATACAGAAAATATGTTCGAGGCGAGGAAAGGCTTCGCAATGCGCGAAAATACCCGAAACATAAAATCAAGCTGGAGGGGAGGGGGGGGGCAGCTGCAACTTTTTGACGCCTCTGTTTATAGGTCAGTGCTGGAGGTGGACGTCAGCATCGACTTCGCAGCGAGAGAGCAGAGCGACTGCCGACGGCGGCGACTGGATATCGGCCGTCGACCCCTCGCAACCGCGCCACACTATCGAGCATGGCGTGATCGATATCATGCGACCCACTATAATGTTAACGCTATTCTAGTCAAGTAGCACGAACCCATTAAGGGTGCTGCACTCGGGAGACGAAAATATTCCCCACGTGCTCGTGACTCCGAAATAACCTACTAACGGTTGCGCGAGATTTAAAAATTACGTCCGTGAAGAACTCGTAATCGTGTGTGATTGAGGACTGGGCCACGTGTACGACGATCATGCCGGACAGGCAAACTGCAACAGCCAATCCTCACGAGCCACGCCGGAAAGTTTCGCTCGTGCCAAAACGCCTGCTCGGGAAAGAGCAGACTTCGTCGATATGTCCCAAAAGTCAGATGTTTCACATATTTATACAACACATTTCTTGGCCAATCAACGTGTATTGATTTAATAGTATTAGTATGGTTAAATATGTATGTTTATAATGAAATACGTAAACATACACGTAAATTTTACTTAACATTTGTATTAAATAAATGTTGCCTGGAAATGAATCGAAAGGTATGACTAAATAGTAAAGTATTTTTGGAAGTAAGAAATGAAGTTGCTCTCTTGGAAAACATTCACTAAAAATCCGTACTACAATTGAATAAATAAAAAAACAGTAAAGACATAAAAAAAATATTAACTTGTTCAAATTATGTTCTGGATTTTATATTTCAGACATTCATGTTCAGCGAGACCTTTCCATGGTTATCAGACTGTTGCCTGGTTGACAATTTGGTATAGGGAAATATATGTTATTGAAATTCGATTTTTTGGCATTCCTGTTAAAGTAGATATACAACAGCCGGGACTTATTCGGGCAGAAAAATGTGTACTTTTTGCTATCGAAGCCTTTTGTAACAGAAAGACCAGAAAACTTGGTTATTAAATAGAAATTACTGAAAAATAAATTGTTGTATTTGCCTCGATACAGAGCTTGAGAGTATAATTTCTCACACTCAGGTTTTTGTTTCAAGTTTATATCTTCAAAATTGGCTTTAAAAAAAACCTAATTTCATTAACATGTATTCCCTTATATCAAGTTCTCAACCAGGCAACAGCCTTAACTTAGAACCAAATATATAGCACATGAAAGGTGTGCTGTAGAAATAATACAAAACACACAGTGAAAAAAACACATGTTTCAATTTTAAAAAAACTGCGTACGGGTTATGGGAGGTTTTGAATTGGAATTTAATTTTTTTGTACTTCACATAATTCCGAAACACGTCAGTATTTTCTTGCTGCACGGGTAGGTTATCGTGAAAGGTCTCTTCAACCAGTCTCACATCGTCTGAAGATGGGAGCAGACACCAGCTCCTAAAACGTCGTGCCATCTGGCCATTGTGTGTGTGTGTTTTTTTGGTGCTTCATTATGTAGTTTTTTGTACTCTTGTCTTGTTTGTGAGTGACGTGGTTGTTTTCTACTGGATCATTTGTCTTGTTCTATAAATATCTCGCTTCCTTATTTTTCTCTTTCGTGTTGCCACTTTGAGGTTTATTTGTAATAGGCATACTCTACGATTTTTTGTGACAAATTGACAACTGTGTTATTCGTACAGAAGGGTTAAGAGCACCGTCTGGCTGGACGTGTTTTGCATGTCTGAGGCCTAGATGCGTGGAAGCTCTAAGGTCGACCTCAATGCGCGTATCGAATGTCTGGTTCCCTTTACGTGCAAGGCACTGAACTTTCTCACGTCGACTTGCCTCATAGGACTTTCAGTGATGACTTATTTTGTGATGTAATAATGACAGTGGTGTGCTTGCTGCCTGTCCCTGCACTATGTTAAATAGCATGTACCGGGAGTTTCATACATAAGAATGATTGTGGGACACTCGTACAAGCTCTTTTTGCTTTCAAAAAAACTAGTATTCGGACATGAAACATTTCTTACAGGCTATTCGTAAACAGACACAGCAGCTTTTTAAACGCCGCCAGCTGCAGGACTGGAGTTCCTAGCTCTGTTTGGGGAATGGGTAGATAGTGTTCTTAAGGTCGGTCTCTTCCACCATCTTGAATTTTCCATGTGCCACAGCTTTCTTTACAGTGAAATAACTATGACATTTCGCACTATAGCGCTTTGGTGCTGTAAGTTGCCGCATGAGGGCAAGCCAAAAAATAAGTTTTTTTTTTCTTTAAGATGAACGGGTAAATATACAAAACACCATTTCAGCGCCATTCCTTTATTTTTCAACATTTTCGCCAAATGTATGAAAGCATTTTGTCACAGCGTAAAATAAGGTTTTCCACTCCTCGACGATATACAGTGGCGTCCTGCTCATTAAGTCAATTCACCGTCATCGCTGGAAAATCGCCTGTCACGTAGATGTTACTTCATCTTGCCAAACAAATGAAAGTCCAAAGGCACCAACCACGTCCGGGCTGTAAGGTGGATATTGCCAATTCCAGGTGTGCAGTAAGAATGCTGACAAAAGTTCAGAATTTATGCTTATTCTACAGCGTACTGTGTATTGGTATATTCTGTTCACTTTAAACCAAGGACTTTTGAAATAAACCTTTGAAAAATGTCACTGCTTCTACCTGCATATATTTTAACCAGTAAGGTTGGTAATGTCGGAGGGAAAGTAGTAACTTGTCTAAACGATGAATTGAAAGTGTTAGGTAAACATTTGTGAATACTGAAATAGCTTTCCGTTTTTATACATATAACATATAAGTGCGAGAATTAGCAAATTTCTAAAATACGTCCTTTTTAAAACAAAAAATTACAATTGTACTTGACAAACGCATGAATCAGTGAAGAGACCCACTACAATGTTTGGAAAAATCATACGATGAACATACAAATAGATCTTAAGCAGGGCTTCCAAAAGTGTTCCATTTTGCAGTGAACAGCCTATAGAGGTAAAGTTGTGTGCCTTGTGACGACTTGTATCATCACAGTGGTATTTGCTGTGTAATCCTGCTACGATTAAGAGTCGTGATTTCACGCCGTTACTCTCTAGTTGGGTTAATGATTAATTAAAAAAAATAATTGTATCATATAAATTGTGTATTCAAGTTTTCTTTAGTATAGGCTTTGTAAAAATAGCTCCCTTATTATTTGATCAAAGGTCAGTACAGCATAACGCGAAAATTTCTAAGGGGGCCGATCCGTAGTTATGCCAGGGTGTCGAGGAGGGGGGGGGGAGACGAAAACGTAATATTGGTGTTGTGAAGGGCGAGGCACCTTTGATCCCTCCAGCAGCTCTGGTTGGCTGTCTCGTATCAGGCTAAACAAGTGAAATAAGCTCGAAAGCAGTAGTTGAAGATGTCGTGTGAGATGTCGGAGTGACGTCACACACAGGATGGCACCACGTTGTGGCGTCTCCCCCAGACAGATGCCCGGCCGAGCCGCTATTATCCCATTGAGCGCGGGAAGTGTGGCTGATTGCCGACTGCCCGGCCTCTATCTTCCTGCACCGTGCCGGGCTTTCCTCTAGGGTTGCCAGCACTCTCGTACCATTCTCTAGCCTTGGTCTCGTCTACAATTCCTAGCATCCTTTACATAAAACGGATATGCGATACTTCTGTGTAATGCATCGCTGCAAATATAGATGAAGAGGCTATCGGAGATATTGGAAGATGACAATGCCCAGAAATTGCGTTGCTTAGTTTATGATCTTGTACTTCGAATTCTGTACTTTAAAGTTGTAATCTACGGGTTCTAGCATTTCCGAGACATGATATATATATATATATATATATATATATATATATATATATATATATATATGCACGGAAATACTCTGAAGTTAGGAGAACACGAGGACGATACAATGTTTCTACGAACTGATCGGGTATGCTATCCCAAGACGAGAATATGGGTGTTAGACTGTACTCAAGACTTGTGTCCTTTTTCTCCCGCGACACCAGTCTCACGTCCCTTGGAGGTATGTAAACAGGAATGGCTAACGAGAGCCGGACGCACTAGCCACACACTCCCTCTGCACCCTCTCGTCAGGTATTATAGCTGGAGTACGAGGTTCCCACCGTGCGAAGTTTCAGGATCGCCCCGCTACAACACCACAGTCGTGCGACATGCGTTCAACAACCCGATATTTGTACGAAGGCGAGTAAAATGTAAACCTTACAAATGGTACGAGAAAGGGACATAACGTGACGCATAACCAACAGGTTGCTAAACGAAGAGGGTGTAGCAGCAGTGTCAAGATGACGACTTCACTGTCAACATGCACAAAAGAGGAGATCCGCTATTCTTTTGTTTTACTAGTAAAGGGATAAAACCAATTGGAATTCATCGCAGAATGAAAGTGCGGTATGTTGATGCATGCTTCATTTCCGACCCCATGCACCACCCAACCATTGGAACACTTGTATTGCACGGGCAAAACTCTATGTGGGAAAATAAGGTAATTTTACATATTCTACGTTCAGTAAATTGCACGGTAAGAAATATATAAGTTTTTCGTTTGACTAACCCACGTAACACATCATGTACAATCTTCCCCAGGAGGCAAGCACTACTACAGCTATTATCAATCGTGATTGATGTCTGTACGATGTACTAGCTCCTATCGTGTGGGCAGCGATTAACATTTATAGCGTCGATGTATGACCCATGCACTATTAAGCGTTTCGATTATGCTGAGAGTGTGAAACAGCCGTGCTTGAATGCTAGGAAGAGTTTTGCTATCATACAAAACACACGTCACTTCACAACAGAAATATAATAATGTAGTGTGAGCGACATGTGAACCGGCTATGGTCAGGAGTCTCACACGCTCGCAGTTGAGGGACCTGAAAGACAACTCTACAAGTGGTTCTGTGGCTGTGGACAACCATCAACGGGCAGCAATCCACTCCGACGGTAATAACACTGTTGCACATGTGTGTGACGTTGTTGCAGATATGTTACAGCCACCGCTTGCTTGGCTCGTCCTACTGGCTGCATCCTGTAACGACATGCCGATGTCATATGTCTGAAAAATTTACATCCGCGTCAGGGTCACATATCGTGTCCTACGATTACATACTGACTAAACGTCTTAAATAATCGCAATAAAACAATTAAGACAACTTTATATTCTTGATTGAAGTATTTCACGTTATTTAGGCTTGCATTACGTATATTTCTGCACGCAACGACGCTTTGCATCACCCCTAATTTTTGCATAAACATCTACATGCGATTTTATGTTGTTGAGCGTCCACCATTTTATCTGAGCTCGATAATACGGGTCTGTGTAGTACAAACCTTTCTTGAGGTCCACGTCTATTATAAATGAGCAACTTTACAAGAAACATTTTTGTACTGTTACAAACGGTAATAAAATTTTTCAATACAGATTACAAAATTTTTTTACAGAGTGGTTAAAGGTGTGAAGAACTATGACGTGGGATCAAATTCCTGTGCCAACAGGATGCCACTATTTATTTTCTGTCGTAAATTATTTTATATTTACATTTATCTCTTAATTTATTACATTTGCTTTCTAAGAAAAAAAATATTTTATTTCCACTTTTTAATAATGTAAGTTGAAATACAAGAGTATAATTTGTAATATTACAAATATATGTTTTGTAAATTTTACAAAAAAAATTGTTGAGTTCTACAAAAGATTTTCTTGGCAACTGGTTTCGAAGAATTTTTCTTGTAAAAGTACAAAATAATTTTGACAGTGTAATATGTGAGCCGGCCAAGGCAAGCGGGGGATGTGTTCACAATAGAAAGTGTCCCACTTCCAGAAATCGCAAATACTATAGTCAAATCACAGTTACTTCCAATTTTTCTGAAGCCCTGCTGAAGTTCTACTTTCAAGATATTACTCCGTCTCATGCAAATAAAGTTTAACAAAGTCTAGAAAATTACACCAGAGGGTCGACGCATTACATTCTTGGGCACTCACTGTAATAATATTTTGCATAAGGACTATTTTCTACCTGCTTTATTCGTATTAATTATAAATTATTATAATTTATACATAAAACGTAAACATAAGTTCAATAAACCAAAAAATATATACTTTTATTTTAACACTAGTATAAAAAGCTTATGATATAAGGTCTGATTCGAAAATTGTGAAGAAACCGGAGACAAGCTATATGCGTTCTCTTGTACACACTAAATCTGAGTGATTTCGATCAGAATTATTTTACTGGATCTCCAATCAATGAGCTGACGAATCAGTTGAGTACACCGGGGTTTGACTGCCAGATCAGTGCAATTCACTAGGAAACCAAAGTAATTACTGTAATCAGTGAATACCAGCAATTACAATAACTAGAAGTTGACTGACCCAAGTAGAGCAGTCCCAACAGACCTGCAGTTCATATCCGCTGATTTCGAGCAGTTTTAACTGTTTCGATTTGAGGGTATGGTTTTTACTTTAATTGAACATTCTACATTCAGTTTTACACACGTAACTTCCAATTCTCGTAGCGCTAACTCAGTCGTTCTTCTCTGTGCGCTAGTTTTCTCGTGGTAGTTACTGTTCAACCTCGTACGACACGGCTCACATGTAGAATGTTTATCAAGAAAGAAGCGGAGAGCCCCAATTTCCTATCACGTACAGGTGTACCTGGCATAGTATAGTTTGCTTACTCTGCCAGCCTACTCATCATCGCGTTTGCACCAGGACACGTGTTTTATCATCCGATTAAATGTAGTTTGGGACGAAGACTTTAATGAGTGATTTATTTTGGCACAGGACTCGAGACTTCAAGCGAGTTTACGACTGCATATTTTTACGCTGTCGCCTGCCTAAACTCAGGTCCCGAGTATATATTTTTTGCTTTATTGTTTTTGGGCAACTAGACTGATTAAATGCACCACCAGTCTTGAAACGGAGGTTGCATGGGATATATCTAAATTGGCCCAACAAATTTCGGCAGCAGATTAAACACGAGAAAAGATTAAAACATAGATACGACCTATGATCTAAAAAATGAACTGGACGACGGTACATATATTTGGAGTTGGAACTGAACCACAAGTTTATTACAAATAGTGTAGAAATATTTTATGACTGAACACGGAGTGTCTGCAATAATGTGTAAATCTAGTGACCTGCGGATTAACAATTCATCTTTTAAATCCCAAGTTTGCCACAACACCATGCATATTAAATCGAAATAAGAGTAGTAACTACGATTACTTCCATGAAATAATTTGATGATTCCGACACACAGGTGTTATGTTTACAAATCCTTGTTCCGTTACAAGTTTTCTAGAAACTCAAATGTTCCGTCTCGAATATTGACTTCTATAATATATGTAATAAGCTAATGCTTCAGTTCCAAATCGAAAGATGTGTACCGCCCTTCGGATTCACTTTACACCATAGGTCGTGCATATGATTTCAACTTTTCTCGCTTTTAATCTGCTGCAGAAGTTTGTCTGCCTAATTTTAATACAACCTACACAAACACACACACACAAACACATGAACACGCACACGCACACGCACACGAACGCACACACACACGAACACTCCTTGTACTTTTCCGAAATAAATAATACATTACTTATAGAAAAATAATTTTGTGCTTTTTCCTTGTGACACGTTAAGACTTCAATAAGAGCACCGCAGAGCAGTAACGCTTAACATTAGGTTTTAAGCGCCGATGAGGAATAAATGAGACGGAGATGTAGCAACGGCGGAATGCAAGGGCGGGGAAAGGGAATAACCCTGAGAAAGCCCTACGGCAACGTCCACCACGTTTCCCGCATGCGAAAATCCGGGCGGCGAACCCAGATCGCCTT
>NQII01000434.1:182060-210217 GCA_002778355.1 Clitarchus hookeri
ATTATGCCTCTCCCCCCTCCCCAAACACTCACAGTAACCAAGCAATAGCCTCAAGCAACAGATCCAAAGTTAATGATATGGAGTAGTAACTATTCACCGAATAAAAAATACTTTGAAATGTGATACCACAGTGTAGACTTGCAATGGAGTTTCTTTCTTCGCCCTTGTAATTTCTACAAGGAATCAGAATCAGAAACAAAGGGGGAAAACACAACACATGCAGGTCTTAGAGCGACAAAATTCCTGTGACGCGGCGATGTCACGAAATGGAAATTTCCACAAGTTGGCGTGCTCGCCTTCGCATGATTGTAGTCCGTATTCGCTGTTCGCCACGTAAGAATCAGTTTGACCGGAGTTATCTTTCATCTTTGTGGAAGGGGAAGACTGGCGTGTCTCCCAACGCGGATGATTACACTGATATGCATCGTTAAGGCGTTTCTGTCGTCTGGCAAGAAGGCTGAACCGGCAATGACTGAAGCTTACGTCCTGTAACGACTCTCCATTTACCAGTAACTCTCAGTCCGTAGCGAAGTGACAGACCTGTTTAGCCACGAGTCTCCTCGCTTTCTATACAAAACATTGCGACGCAAATCAGCAACTTTAAAACGTTTGATCATGTTCGCATTTATACGTACAGATAATCTGTACTGTAAATAAATCAATCTCATCTAACGACAGCGATTCGAGTCTCGGCGATGGAAAGTTTACGCGACATTTTCAGCAAGAGTTATTCGGCCCACGTGTTTGACAGGCACCTGGGCAATGTTCCAAACCGCTACTACAAGAGTAAATTAACTAAGTAAAAGCTGAGCAAAGCTAGACTACAAGTGGTTTTGGAACGAGCGTGATGTAAACAGCATGCTGTGTTTACAAACATTTCCTGATTACGTAACCAATGTAAATTCTAAAACACACATAATTTTCCAGAACGTCTTTCATCATACATGTACAAACGCTGTGAGACGATTCCCATGCAAAATTAGATTGAAAGCATTATACGGCCAACATATGTCCTACAGTAATTCGTAAGGGAGGTAAGTACCCTTGGAAATCGACTTTTCAAATGATTTTAATTCAAACTAATAAAACCTACTTGAGATGAAAGAACAATTCCGCGAATACTGTCGTCTTGAATCAAGATCTGAAATCTGCTAACTGTTGTAGGGTAATATCATCCCCTTTCATTGAGAAAATAGGGGGTTCCATGTTATCCAACAAATGTGTGTAACCTTTGGATGTATCGCTTTTAATGACGTCATAATCGCGTCTACAATAATGTACGAAAACAAACGTTGCCTTGGCGTAGGCCAATGTTTGTCGAGGAAACAGGCAAAGTTTGTAAGGGTACTAGGCTGGCAACCAACTGCATATCGTTACGCGCATGACAAAAACCTCTTACCTAAAAAAAAAACTGGAATTTTACAGGAGACGAAAAACATTTTAACTGATTTCAAAGACAATTCTATGATTTTTGATAAGAAAACTGATGTTATGCGATTTAACCCAGACCTGAAAATACATCCCCAATAATAATAAGTAGCGGATTTAAGAGTTTTTCGTAGTTTGGGATCTCGTAATGGAGTTACTAGGTTTCGTTTTTGGTTTGTAGATTAGTTTTAAAAACTTCTGGAGATGCGAGATTTTAGTAGTCGATCAGCTGATACTTTTTTTTTGGTTATACTGGCATAAAAACCATTTAAAAAAAGTAGTTGCGATGTTCTCTCACGAGAGTAACGATACGCAGGAGTCTCCACGTTTACTCCGGCGCTTGGATAAAATAAAAATTAGAGTTTATAGTCCATTCACGGTTACTTTCCACTTTTCTGAAGTCCTGCGCAAGTTCTACTTTCAGGCTATTTCTCTGCATCATGTAAACAAACCTTAACCGAGTATAGAAAATGACACCAAAGGGACACCACCGTATTCGTGCGCACTCAGTGTAATATTTTGGGTAAGAACTATTTCTTACTAGGCATTACCAAAATTATTTTCTCTGTGTTTTGGTTTATATTAACAATTAAATAAAACATAAGCAAAAGTTCAATTTAACTAAAGATAAGATACTTTTATGTTAAAGGAAATATAAAACGCTTGTGATATAACATCGGAAACAACTAAACGTGCCACGGCTGGGGTGACTTTTCAAAGGTTTGATTTCAAAAAGTGTGAAGTTGCTGCGAGTAGGCTATGTGCAACACTGAGGCAGTGGGTAAACCGCACGCACTTGTGAAAACTGTCTACTCGTTCACTAGAACTGCAGATTGTTTTAAGGCTGTTCGAGAGACTTTTTTACTAAGGATATTTTATGGTTTAGTGACATATCATTGATAACTTGGAAAAAACCAACCATATGAAGAAAAAATACAATGTTCTATTTAACATGAGTATGAAAATTTTAACTTAAAATATGAATTCGTACAAGTCACAAAAATTTACTTAACACGAAGTTCTGTTTCAAGCTTGAAGTTACAGGAGAGGCAAACTGCAATTTCTTTGAAATCCGAAGCTTTGTTAAATTGCGGTGAAGGTTTTTAACTGTTTACGATATTAACTTTAAATTTTACCTCAAAAATTAAGGCGGACGAACCGAATAACAAATTTCCAAAACCTATTCTTCATTATATTCTTGCAACGTGAACAATTATTTCGAGCTGTAAGTATACTACTGGATTTTTTCCAATCTTGAGATTTGTACGGGAAACTATGTGAATTTAAAATTCATACAGATTGTGTCATTCTTTTTTTAAAAGTAATTTTCTTCCGCTGTCATACTTATTTTCAGAATATCATAGCATACCACAACGAAAATGGATGGAATATGCTAAAACATTTTGTGAAGTGGAGATATTTGGGTCTTGCGAGCCGACGAGGGTGAAGCGAGGCGAGAATGGAACAGCGTCAGAATGCCAGGGCGGGGAAAACGGGAGACACCCCGAGTAAACCCGCCGACCAGCGGCATCGTCCGGCAAGATTCCCAAGTGCGAAAATCCGGGAGCGATCCCACCGATAATCGAACCCGATTCTCCTTGGTAAGAGGCTAAGGACACAACCGCGTTCCCCTCTAAAAATGTAGAATAAAAACTTGTCTATATTAAATATAAAAAAAAAAACACGTATTTACTAAGTATCCTAAATTGATTTGGGTGGCCCTGTTAGGTTGTGATAGCATGTTGAAAAATAATGGGTGAAAACGCACACACGCAGTTAGTCAAGAGGGAAGAGCGAAATCAACCTTTACGTACAACTGGCAGTAATCCGTTCAGAAGCAGCTTCCGTGTCTTTGGCAATTATTGCGAGCTCGCGAAAGTAAGGCGGTAGATAAACAAACAGGTTTGACAGAACTTTCTGCACGTACTGGCTTGATTACCTTGACTGTTAGCCAAAGCCTGCGGCTGCCATACGTACCCTACCAGCGACCGAGCTCTCGCACACGCGCATGCGCATGTCATTCAGTACATACCGCGCGTGACACTGTTTCTCGCTTGCCGTCTGGTCGCTTTATGGATCTGATGTTTGTGCGAGGATATAAAGCAGACCCACGCCTCCTCATATCACCTGCAAGGGAATATTGCTAGAGAGCGCAACCAACAATATTTTACATTTAAATCCAAGGACTTTTCAAGTATTGAAATGTTCATTTTCAAAGACTAAATTATCTAGCTTAACAGCTATCTAGTAAATACTACTGTTTCCGTTATAACGTCCCACATTCGAAATTCATTCGTTAAAAAAATTTCGCTGCAAAATATTTAAATTGACATTTCAGAAAAATTCAGAAAAATTTGAAAATAATTTGAATCCTAAAAAGCATTTTACCGTCACCAATGTCTAAGTAAATGCAATGAATTCTCAGCATAAGTTTAGAATTTGCAAATTAATTACAAGGGTTCGGCATAATCGGGCAGCTCGCGTGACATTGTGACTCCAGCCATTTCACAGAAGTGAAATGGCCATTCAAATTATCTAACCGGCATTGGTTCCCCATACACTTAACATACCATGAAGGCAACAAGATGGCCTTTTCGCTCATCGGAGTTGTTTTATAATGCTTTGCACCCTCTGATAGCTAATTGTGCATGCGTGATCACAATACAGCAGACAGAACCATAATGAAAAAATACATTCCAGCCTCTATTAACAAATATGTCTTGCAATTTTAGTCATATATATATATAATTTCACGTTGCGTTTTCTGCCATAGTCTGAAAAATTCAAGGAATTTTCAATAGCTTGAAATTGAACGTTTAAAATTTAAGGACTTCGTAAGAACCCTGCAACAATTGAAACATGCAGCACTCAGAGCTTTTCATGAGAATTCTCAGAGGAAATGGGACGAACGAATGCCACAAAATATACTCCCTTGGAGCTCTCTTTATTGGTAGCAGACAGTTACATCCCCTAATAAATTTAATGTAAGGATAGTAGATAAATGTCGAACCGTTTGTAATCAAGTCGTAAAAAACCGCTTTTAGGGCGCTTACATGGCTTGCGCTGACTAAACCATAAGATATACATCAAATTAATGTACTACAGAATTGTAGCTCTCCAAAAGGTCTACAGAAAATTCCGCGATAGCATATGTTTATCTTTTAAGGATGACACACGGTAACCATTTTTGTCTTTCAAAGTATAGCTGTAAAAACTAAATTGTTACCGGGTGAAGCCGGGCCGGTTCGCTAGTACGTTATAAAAATGTTAGAATAAATATGAAGATGGCGTAACGCGAAAGCGTAGTCCGTGGAGACTTCGGCTTACGGTACGGAAGATCCTGGGTTAGAATTTCTGGTTCGGCGTGGGTACGAGATTCATGTTTGGTGCTATAGTCTAGTGTGTAAATCGCCCCTTAACACTTTACGATTACCCTCGCCGGGCCGTTAATACACAGTGACTAAACAATGACATTAAAGGCTATTTTATTGCATCAAAAGATGGAATTAAAATGTCATGCCTATTATCATGTGGACAGTTTCAGATATCTCCATTGTATCAGAGTTGTTTCCAGTTACCCTTAGGTAGGCAGGAATTACTGTCTCGTAGACGCGAGATCATTAGAGATGGAGCAAGTTACGAGGAGAGAAGCAGGAATAAGGAATGCATCGGCCATGGCCTGCAGCAAACACCATCCCAGCATTCGCCTGGAGTGACTTCGGGAAACTATGGTCAACCAAAACCGGGATGGCGGGACCAGAATTCGAACCCAGTTCCTCCCGAATACGAGTCTAACGCGCCACCTCCCTCCGTAGTTACTCAGTGAGCATAATATGAGCAACACTTGACAAGAATTACTTATACTCTTGCTTAAGTATGATCTTCACTCCGCAGTGCCAGCTATACGTACTGCTTATTTAAATTGCTTGAAATATTTCTTCATGAAGCAATACTTAAGATAAGTTTCACTTATTACGAGGTAACGTATAATATTTCATGATGGTATTCAATATTATGGCTTTTCCAAGATATTTATTTTGCTACAGTTTTCGTATCAAGTTATTATTACTCTATGTGGCATTACTGTTGGCATACGTATTTTAATTTTCAACATTACGTGTTATGTATTAATAAAATTTAATAACATGCTAATTTTTTATCTTTATGACATAAGTTAATGAGCATCTGTTGTTTCAAGTTTTAAATATGTTTAAAAGGTTTTACTTATTTTGACATGTAATTTTTGTGCAGTTTTTCATGGTTGTATTTTTATTCAAATGGGTATATGTTTATCACTTTAAGAAATTGGTAGCACTGATCTACGTGGTTTTTTGATGCATTTTTGAACGCAGCTCCAATTTAAGTCATATATTGACCAGGTTAATTTAAATTCCCATTGTTCTAACGACTGTTTTACATGTAGCTGGAAGATTATTTTTAGATAACTCGAGTGCTAAACTAGTTTTAATGTCGTCAACAGTGTTCGTGGAACAAAAGAAGAGGACCACAGATCATATTTAGTTTAAACTCTGCAAATTTAAATTATGTATTTCGGCCTACAGAAGACTTGGTACCCAGGGCTGGTACCTACCTCAGAACTCCGTACTAGTTCGACGTATTCCGGCTACAGACCTGATGTTCCTACAGAGGAATAATGTTTATTTAATGTTGCCAAGAGGGAATTCCTGCTAGTTTCGACCTGTGTTAACTATCAAACATTTTATAATTACTCTCTGGTGGTCTCTAAAAAGCTATTAAAACTTTTCTCCGTCATTTGCCTACTCACCTCTCAGTGTCAAGAGTAAACATTTTCTACCTATAAGAAACTGAGCTAACCAAATTTTCTTTTTTTTCATTTAATTTTTCATTTAATTTTAATTCAAGTGTGAGAGAGAACTTTTTTTGAAAACACTATGAAGTAAAATTAATTACTACGGAGTCAGTCTGCCATAAACTTTGAATTTCATTTCTATAAATTCAATCGTTAATTTATTTTAAAGCTGCACATTTTGTCATAATTCTAAACTTGATGAAATATTTTAAAAGCTGCTCTACATAATTTTGGTCATCAGTAAATATTGCTCCACCAGATGTGTAGTGTTTGTTTTTGGTAGTTTTGACTGTAGTTTGAAACATATGACAAGGGTATTTTTTCTAGTGTCTTCTTGTAAATATTTTTTACATGCAAGTGTGTTGTAAAGTCTGGGCCAAAGCACATACGTTAAAGTGGAACATAATCGTGAGGCATAAAAAAATGAGTAGAGAAACACGTCAAAAAGTTTACAGTGGCGCCAGCACCGTGGGGCGTCACAAAATTTTTACAATGATTTCATAGTCTCAAAGTTAGTTTTACTTATTCGCAAAGTATTCATAATAAAAAAAACATAGCTTATTGACATAAATAAGCAGTTCAAGTCTGCTTCGTTGTGAACATAGCGCATAATATTTATATTACGACTAGGTAATTCGCGTGATATGTTCATTACAAATGTTATTTCTTTTGACAGAAACAAGAAAATATTTTAGGTAATTACACGGGACAAACGGAGAAACTATTTTAGTCATAAATAAAATATATATATATATATATTATAGATAAAATATAAGTAAAAATTAAATTGAACCAAAATAAGGTATTTTTATGTTAACACAAGTATAAAACACTTGTGATGCATGGCATACTTAAGAAACAACCAAATAGTCATACATGAGGTGCTTTTTCATAGGTTTGATTAAAAAAGAGCGAAGAAGCCACGAATAGACACGCTACGTTCTCGCGTTGCCCGACAATGTCGCCAGCCTCAGCCCACGAAACACGAGTGTCTGCCAAGACCTGTCGTTCTTGTGGGACGTGGGCGTGTAACTCGGCCTCACATTCAAGCAGTCCGAATAAGGTCTATAATGCATTGTCCGAAGTGAGCTGTCACAATCCAACACTAGATTGCAGTCAATTCGGCACATTATTTGTTGTTACGTAGTGAATTGTAATATTGCTGAATTATTGATTATTTAATGTTAACGAGATGAGTGATTTGAATATTTATTTGTAATATAAGCGTTAACTGTTTTATTTGAAATGAATTCGCCAACATACGTGAATTTTCTTTTTTAAACTCTACGTTTTAAAAGTTTTAGTCTTAAATAGTTCAAACCAAACGAATAATTTATTTTTATTTGCTTATTCATTATTTATTAGCATTTCATCAGGGTTGTTTTGAGGACGCCCACCTTGTACGTCTTTCCATTTAGAACGTAAACATTCCGGAAATGCGCGCGAAAGTATTGGAAGTCTTCTATCAACTTAGGACACAACTTGAGACAACTGTTCAGTTTTCTGAATGCTTTAACTTGGGACAGCGCGCACCAATAAGGGTATCCTTGTCCTAAGACAGGTCGTGATAGCGCAATTGTAGACAGGCCTTCACGGTCCACCACTCGTCGTGGGTAGTGGCTGAACAGTTACTTGCCGTCTCGGAGGACGCCATCTCTGTTCCCACTCGGAGCGAGGAAAGAAAGCAATTAACGGAACGACATACCTAGTTAGTCACGGTCCCCCAAGTCGGACCCGCGGGAGATTTGGCGAACTAGGCGCCTGTCGCAGTTCCGATGGAACCCGCCAAGGCGAGACTTGAATATGTCCTTGCCACGTCATAGCTACATCACGGAAACTATAAAACAGTACGAGTACTGTGTCGCTTTAGCTTGCTAGTCAAACAAATACATTTTTTTAAGCACTTCGATACGGATTATGCTGAATATATATGCGATATAATAAATTACAGGCTGTCAAAAAATGTTTTGCTGGCCATTCCGACGTTTTTACTTAGATCACATGATACTTCTTTTATTTAATGAGACTCAAAAAATAATGCGTGGTTACTTAAAGGTGATGGATGATAATCAATTCATTATCCCATATTTGTGCCAAATGCCTTTCAAGTAACTGCCATCGTACACCATGCAATTTCCCTCAATATAATGAAGAGATTCGTAATTCTCATAATCACACCACCTAATCAAGCACAAACAAAAAACGCACTTACAGAAGTGAAAATGCGCGTAAGACGCGTGCAGTTTTTGTTGCCGACTGACACGATTCCCACATGCGAACATCCGGGAATCGAACCTAGTTCGTCTAAGTGGAAGGCGAGTAGTCTGGCCACCACACCACCGCGGCCCCACGTTGCTGGACGAGGGCAAAAGGTTGTGAATGAGGCGGGTACTGCTAGATGAACTCAAGTGAAACAGCGGGAAATATGTGAAAGACAAGTTTTTTCTCCCTCTCCCACACCACACTTTCATATCGAAGCAGCAGTTTCAAGGTCGTGCACACAATTCGGAAGAAACACGCACACGCAACACATGCAAACTGAACATTTTTCTAACTACCTGTTGCCAATAATAAGCGAAACGCTACATGAACATGCACAAGCCAGAGGAATGGAGGAAATTGTTTGGAGTAAGAGAAAATAGGTTATAATTGTGTTTGGTTTGTTGGTGGTAGGGATAGACCTACGTGCATGTTGTGAAATAGACTGCCTTGTTGAACTATCTATCCTTCCCACCACGCTCTAGGCAAGGTGACTTGAGCCGTGTTGCAAACAAATATTTCGTTATTTAATATTTTTCGATTTGGTACATTTCATTTCGGATTCTGGAGACAGTAGCGTGTTTAGCAATAGTAACATCACATCGAAATTTCGTTCGGGAATTATACATTTTATAAATATAAGGAAACGTAATAATTAAAAGGAAATTGTATTTTATATAATTTTGGGACAACCTCGTATTTTATTTGTAAATTGTGAACTCAGAATTAATATTTTTAAAAAAGCAGCTACGCGTTCTTTAATCCGAATTACGTTAATTATGAATTTCCTGGTTTATTTTATAAGTTAAACTAATATGCAGCTTACAACTGATAAATATGGCGGCGATTTGGTATTTTCGTATAAGTTCGCTTCATACAAAAAAAATACAAAATGACAAAATACGTCATAATTTTTATTCGCGTAACCATTTTGTTAGGTACATGTGCTGCTTCGCCTTAACAGCGAAGGAGACTACAGGGGAAGTCTTGCGAAGCAGTAATGATGTTGCGGCGGCTGTTGACACGCGTGTATGTGGAGGAGGGTCGCCGTCCCGGCTGGTAAGGCACGGCAATAACATCCCGTTGTATGATAATGACCCTTGATGGCAAGAGAAGGTTCAGCGACGCGCGATCACATCAGGGTCGTTAAACCCGCAGAGTCGCGGACACCTGCCAACACATCAGGGTCGCACTTTGTGCCAACACGTCCGTCAAAACCACGTGGTACTCACTGTCGCAGCAACTGTTTGTTTCCCCGGATCACGTTCATGTTCTGAATAACGCAGCTTTTCCACTACATCGTATTCGGCGAACGCGACTACGACTACCAGTCTTAGTAAACGGACATGTCCTTTACTCTTTTTTTTGCGTCCGGCCGGATTTTTCGTGGTAATCAAAAATGTCAGACTTTCCGACCTGATTAAATATAGCATTTGTCTACTATTTATTTCACTGTTAGATTTTGTTCAACAAAGCTAGTTATAGCTATGTTATCAAAATTTTCTTGGTTAATAATATGAATACGTCTGCATGCTCTTTGATAAACGATATAATTATGTTTTCAATTTTTTTATTAACTTTTTATAATGTAGCGTGTGCAGTAAAATGTTTGGTTGCACAAACAACTGTGTATTTTCCTAGCATTTAGCTTTCATATCTTAGGTTTACTGATAAATGGAACATTATTTATGTTTTTAATTTAATTTTAGAAAATAGTTTGCTTTAAATACCAACGACATGAACAATATTAATATTTATATTATATTAATATTTATGATTTTCTCTTGGAGGAATATAAATGTGCTGGCAAAAACATCAATACCTATTTCGAAAGAGATTCAGGATACCAGTACCCGAGTACCCATTGTTAATTATCCTTGATACTTAATTAACAATATAGATCACATGACATGTAATTTATTTGGCAAAGTTAATTAGGAGCATGGAAACTTGGGTTGCCATATTACAAAATTTTCGACTTTTCAGTACTATATTTTGAAAACTATAATAAGCTGACTACAAAAATTTATATTTGTGTGGTCCTTATATAAATCTCTTTCAGGTAATAAACTAAAAAAAATATAGCGAAACGTGGCCTTAAAACACGTTAAAAATGAATGAATTTTCATCTTCAAAAGTGTGTTTCAAATGTCGCCATATTTTTAAGCCAAAAATCGCCCCTCCCACCCCCCCTCTCTCCACACAACAATTTGCCACCTCCTGAATGTTTCAACCTCAGGTGGTGAAAACAAATAAACAAGACACACACACGCGTTCCTTCGCCTCCTGCTGTTCGCGCCAGCGGTAAGACCAAGTCTGAAGTGGAGCGTGTAAGACGGGATTCGCGGGACTCGCCTCTCCAGAGCTAGACGCACCGTAATTAAAGGTCGGGTAATTACGTGCGCACAAGAGAACTATACAAGAGAGAGATATTACACAAACACGAAAAATGAATAAAAACACCTAGAATGGTTGAAAAAGGCCGAAAACGAGGTGAAACAGAGTTTAACTGGAAAAAAGAAATGGGAAGGGAAAATAAAACCACGGTGAATTATAATTAGAAAACTAAACCTAGAGAGAAAGCGACAGATTGTCGTGCAGTGACTCAGACTATTCTATTTATACCTGTGCCTTGAGTTCCTTTTGTTGGCAGTTCTCTACGTTGGCAAGTAAATGTCGACAGGTAGAAAGGATGGTATGTGGAGCATACCAGCGCAAAAAGAGCTGCTTTAGGAAAAAACTAAATACGGCTGCGCCTTTACACCCCATAGAATAAAAATTAATTATATTAGTAAGTATGTAATGTTCCTGCAATTAAATATTCTGGTTTCACTTTGAAGCTTCAAGGTTTAGTATAAAAACCAATATCACACGTTCCAAAGATTAATATGATCTTCCGCTCATGTCATTAAAAAAAGTTTTACGAGGAAGTGCGTGAAAGCATGCCAAAAAATTGCCAATTAAATTGACCTTCTGTATAAATTACAACCTTTGATAGATCTGTCACTGTCTATACACTCTACATACTAAGGACTGGCAGATCTAAGGACTGGCAGATTTAAGGACTGGCAGATCTAAGGACTGGCAGATCTAAGGACTGGCAGATCTAAGGACTGGCAGGGCTATGGGGGCAGCCAAGTTTCGAGGCAGTAAAATTTGACGAATTTGAAAGTAGCATACTGTTAATTACTTAACATCAATAGATACACTCAGTGTAGAAAAAGGAAATTAAAAAAAATTTGTAGGATTTATTTACTGATACTGACTTTCACATGCAGCATTAAAGAGCCTCCAAGTAACAAATGTTATAAACGCATCAAGATCACGCCCGGCCTTTAGGAAACACTGCAACGACGACGGAAAATAGAATCAACAAGCTTCACGTCACTTCTGTCTCCTCAGAATTATTGGTGATGGTTATGGGGTTTTTAACTTTTAATACACGAATATGTTCAAAAAACATTAAGTATTGTCGATACAGTTTAAAGCACAGTTTTGTAGAAGAATAAATACTCAACAGCTATTTTCGCCGACTGACTCTTTTCAACGACAAAATTTATATTCCAATTCCAAAATTTAAGAATCGGCAACAAAACGTCGACTTTCAATTGCGTCCTGGAAAAGACTCACATTTAAATAATAAATTGTATGGTGACTGTTTTTGCAGAACAATTCCTGCTGTGAGCATTCAAAACACACTTATTAGCATATACCGCACAGCAGTTATCACATGAGTAGGTGTTTTAGACGATGGCAAATGAACAGTAACACTCTTCATGACATTTGGCACTGGTGTGGTTAGCGAATATCTTGCCGCAATACTTGCACATGCTTCCCGATGAACGACAAACATTGCCTTTGCACTTATTGCTGTGTTTATACAGGACATCACTGCGGGTAAACACAGTATCGCAGTTATCACAGTGAACTTATTGTATGTTCGGCTGAACATTCAATGGAAACTTCCATGTCGGTGTGCATTACAACTTGTACTGAAAGTATTTCCACAATAGTAACCTTGAAACTGTAATGCTTGTAGCGACTCTTCAAGGCTCCTTGCTGTTGACGATGCCGACGGTGTTCCAGACGGCAAGTCTTCAACAACTGATTCCGTCTTCATATTTTAGCAGAGTACACGATCGTAGTAAATAAATGTAGTCGTGACGGTCTGCTTTCCCCCAACCACGCTAGCCAACGAAATGTCGTTCATTTTTACATGATGCTTTTTTGTATACTGTTCACACTGCATGCTATTTGGCGTTGCCCATCTCGGATTGCCACAGTAGATTACTGCTGGCTGTGTGGTGCAGACATCAGCATGGTTGCTGGACTGAAATGTGTTATATTATCAAGCAGATCGCTGCCTAGCCTGCGAAGTTGGCAATTCGGCCTCTCAACTTCTTTACACTAGTTCATCTTTTAGTTTTGGAGGTGCTTTGTTATTATTTTGCTGCTGCTCGCTCTCGATGTGTCTTACACCAGCTCCTGGGATGTGGTGTGTGTGTGTGTACGTAACGGTAGCAATAACTTTAAAACATTCCAGGCATGGGATGAGACAGCCAAGAATCTCTTCGTCCTGTTCCACATAGACAGGCAGGTGTTTGCAGACGGATTTTATTTCGTGCCATGCATATGTGAGAAGGAATTCTTTAGGCAGGTATGCAAGCTCGGCTATCTTTGTCGAGTGCTGCAAGTGATTTAATCATTCCATATGCCGTTATAGCTAATAAAACTTTTCGACCACTAGAACAGCATCCCCATCATTTTCACTATGTCCTCTCGACGAGAGAAATAAGTTCTGGGCGATGTGTGATAGTACGAACTGCTTTTTATCGACCTAACAGTGAGTAGGGTGGACGGGAACAATATCCTCTACCAACACCAGTTTATTCGAAGCGATATTTTAAAAAGACATGCTTATATTGACAGCTTTATGTATTCAAACGAAATAAATTGTTATATTTTACTGTATAACTGAATTCCTCTCGTAACGGGACATGCAAGTGTAATGTGAGATTGCTTATAACTATTTTCCTTTACATTTCATTTTTATATCAGTTTGCATCAGCGTGTAGCAGTGTTGACCTTATCGTTCCTGCACTTCACAATGGAACTTTTTTCGCCTAACATAACGTACAGCGCTCGATGCTCGCGGAATATGCATCTGGTGGTAAATGCATATAACTATTTGCATTTATGATTATTTATTTTAATCTGTTGGCTTCAGCACATAGCAGTGTCGTCTTTCTTGCGCGACTAATGGTTTAAATGCATGTTGTTTCGTATATGCTAACAGTTTCTGGTATGTATTCAAATAAGTTCATACATATTATTTTTAATGGGATAAATTGTTACCTTGTACTGTATAACTGAATTCCTCTAGTAAAGGAAAGTGCATGTGTGACTCGGATCAGTATGCACCTATTTGCTAGACGAGTGTGTGCAGACCGATGCGTATGTGTGTGCTACTTCAGACCCCACACTCATACATGCAATGCTAACTTTGCGACGTGCCTGTATATAGACCTTTACTTTCATTACACGCGTGGACAATTGTTAATGTTCCCGAAGTTCAAAGGTTTGGAAATGCTGACCAATTATGCTTGTAACAGGGATTAAGGCCTACTTGCCCTTATCTCCTTGATTGCAATCGAAAGTGAAGAATGTGTCATCGGAGGTGAGACCTATGATATGAATTTGGTGACTATAGCTTCTGTGGGTGAAAAATGTTTTTATAACTTAAATGACTACACATAAAATCAATTATAACCTTTTTTTTAACGTTAGTAATAATTATTTTTACATACAGCCTTATTAGTAATTATGATAACCCTTCTTGACAACGGTTTTTCTTGCTAAATGTGCTACCTGAAGCATTCAGTATAGAAATACGCTTACATTTTGGTTAAAAATACTCTTAAACTACTGATGTTTTTAAATATTTGAAAAAGTAAATGCTAGCAAAATATTTTACAATGGTGGTACAAAATAGTATATGCATTCTTATTCCATATGCAACATAAATCTTTCTGGCAATTTTGGTAGTGTGTGTGTACAGTCCATTCATGGTTACTTCCAACTTTTGTGAAGCTCTGCCAAAGTTCTACTTCCAGGATATCCCTACGCCTCAAGCAAACTAAGTTTATATTATTACACCAGATGACCAACGCACCGCATTCGTGCGCACTCAGTAGTACTATTTTGTATTAGAACTATTTCTTACTAGGCATTACCAACACCTATTTTCTCTCGTCTTTATTAACATTAATTTTAAATGAATTATAATTTGAGATCAAATATATGTGAAAGTAAATTTGACCAAAACTAAGGTACTTTTATGTTAAAACAAGTAGGTACAAAACGATTGTGATACATTGACTAGTTAGGAAAGAACCACACACATCATACTAGGGTATTTTTTTCAAACGTTTGAATAAAAAATTATGAAGAAACTGCTAATAGACTATAGTACTAGTTAGTAATGAGTTGTGCGTGTTTAACAGTCGGGTGCAGTGTTACGTTGAAAGCCATCCTAACTTTAAGTATTCTNAGGTAGTAATGAGTTGTGCGTGTTTAACAGTCGGGTGCAGTGTTACGTTGAAAGCCATCCTAACTTTAAGTATTCCGGAACAATTGACAACAAGTATAAAATACTTCTTTTTTTTTACTACTACTATAATCTATTCTACTTGGTAAGCCATCCCGAAAAGTTTCACTTGCCACAGTTATTTTTAAATTTAAAGTTAAAAATGAATCAAGGTTATTAAGNTGGAACAATTGACAACAAGTATAAAATACTTCTTTTTTTTTACTACTACTATATTCTATTCTACTTGGTAAGCCATCCCGAAAAGTTTCACTTGCCACAGTTATTTTTAAATTTAAAGTTAAAAATGAATCAAGGTTATTAAGTTCTATTGTAAAAAATATTAAATTCAAATGGCCATGGCTTTTTAAGTTACTGTGTGTGGGTGTTTAATTCGGTCAGGCAGCACCAGACCAAGGTTAATTCTACTCAGGTTAAGAACAAAACGAGTTCTCTTATGAGAGAGTTTGACATAGGGGAAACTTGCGCCGCTAGGTGCGCAGTGTTACAAACTGTCACTTTTTATTAAAGTTTTAAGCTACGTGAATAATAAAAGGGGGAGATTTTACTTAGTTGCACAGTTATTTCACATCGGATTTATTATTATTGCAATTATTTTGTTTAACGTAGAAAAGAGAAAATCTGGTACACATGCGACACTAGCGCTTACCTAGTGGCGAAATATTTTAATTGCCAAGATAAAAGCATTGAGCTTCCCAACCTGAGTATAACGAACCTTAACCAGACTGCGAGGCTGAGTGATCGCGCTACAAGGTGGTGAAGCGTATCCATTTGTAAAGATGTACGACGACTTTGTGAAGGCATCGTCTCTCCCGCCGATGACTCGGACAACAGACTGAACGCGAAGTCAAGGAGTCGTGCCGAGCCGCTGGCGTGAGCCCATCTCTCCAGTGGCAATTACCCCTAGGCAACCCTTTATAAGTCAACAAACTGAACTCTCTCAATAAGGCTGAGGTCACACGGAAGATAGACCTACTCCACTCCACGCATGTTCAGCTGTGTACAAAGTGCGTACGAACGACTTTTCTTCTGTGTCGCGCTCTCATTGGCTGCTATGAAGTAAATATACAGTATAATTAAATTAATGCAATTGGCAAGAATTTCCGCATTCGCTGAAAAAAGATAAGTCAGGTCAAAAAACAGCATTCACTATACTGTTATAATACAAATAAGGAAAGCTGTGTTAAAATCAATAAAATACTCCGCCTTAATGAGTGGTGGAAGGGATTATAAATAATTACGGAGTAGGTTTTCGAGGTAAGAATTTCCTTTTGTTTGCATTCAGCTATTGAGGTGCAGCCTGTGAAGTAAGTTCCGTTCGCTAACATGTTCAAAGATGACTGCCGAGTTAATTTACAATAAACATGTTTAGATCACTCGTGAGACCGGAGCCTGAACACATCGAAGCGACTTGTGTGTGTTGCGCTCAGAGCTCAGACTGCCTGCTACGAAGTTGACACTGTGCTTGGAGAGGATTTGCCGCATTAATTAACTCCTAACACGTCAGTTGGAATCCACAAGATTTTGTGGAAGCCAACATAGAGAAACTCAGAAATGGCAATCCTAGATAATGGTTTTTTTTTTTCCAACGTCGTGAATAAATCTGTGCGTCGGAGGTAAAGAGCACTAGGCACATTTTAAAAAATTGTAGTTTTGACATAGTTTTATTGTATTTTTTACGCTCTTTTCCGAGATGCAAAGCATTCTCTCCTGCACGGGAGAATAATAAGCGATTTAGCCAGTAGGAAAGGGCACTATGTGCTAGCATGGTATCGTGGCGAAGAGCGCTCCTGTAAAGTTCCGATACAACTATACACAGGAATGTTTATTTTGCATGATGTGTGGTGCCGCAGTGACTTGCAAACATTTCACAGCGGTAGAAATAACTCGGCAGAAGTACATCACTTTGGTAAATATTTGTTATCAAAGTCAGTAAGAACAATTATGTAGGATTGCATTACCTTCGGCTCTCTATATTGTCTTCCACAAAACTGTCGAAAGTAATTAACGTTTAAGGCCGTTCTACTATACACGGATGCGTAAGAAAACTGACACATAACACGCGAATGAAACGAGTGGACGAATCGTGACGAATTTGAGCTATTTTACAATATAAAGAAACGTATACAGTTCTGCAATTTACGTAATAAAAGCACTCGAATGCTGCAAATTACCAGATACAAATTTTATAATATATGTACCTAATTTTTTAAATTTTTTTTACAGGGTTTAGCACTGCGTAAATGGGGCCGCGGTGGTGTAGTGGTTAGACTACTCGACTACGTCGATTCCCGGCGGGGTCGCCCCCGGATTTACGCATGTGGGAATCGTGCCGGACGATGCCGCCAGTCTGCGAGTTTTCTCGGGGATCTCCTGTTTACAACGCCCTTGCATTCCGGCGCTGCACCGTACTCATCTTGCTTCACCCTCATCGGCTCTCAAGACCTCGAAGTTAAGAGTCGCCCAAATATCTTCACTCACTCACTTACTCCGTAAATACTACTACCAAGTCATGCGCACGTGTTTATTTAACCAAAAAAGATAATAGCCACGAACTTATTGCTTTGTTGACCACAATGGCCATGAAAGCGAACATCAAACCAAATACTCTATTTCCTATTGGCTACACGGATTCGCGGAAACGGAAGAGTTGCGAGTTGTCCGGCTTTCTTACGTGCATCCGGACGTTATCCGCGTACCAATACGTTTTTTTGTAGATAGACCACGGTGTGTGTGTGGCACGCCCCGCTTCTGAGACACACATCAGCACCAGTGGCGAAAAGCGTTGATTTATTTCTGATGCACTCTTTATATGGCTGAAATTAACAGTATTTCCTGCATACATTGAAACAATAAAAATCATGCTAAATAGCAAGATATTATGTACAATTACAGTCACGAGATTAGTTGTATTTAAATTTAAAAATCACTCTACATTAATAAATGTTTGAAGAAACTATAAATTACGTGAACATGTGTCTGAGGTTCATTCATTTTGCACAGGTGTAACCATGGGAACAAGTTCACTTTGGCAACCATTTAATTGAACGTGTTAAGAATGGGTGCTATAACACATCACGCGGTCAAACGAGTGTCCTGAACTTCTTTCTTCTTAATTCGTTCGGCAGCCATGTTTTATCACGTTTGCGAATGATGAATTTATGTGGTTGCCCCTTTATAACTGAATGCAAACAAAGGGGAATCTTAAGCTTGCAAAATGTAAATATAAATGATTGTATTTTATATACTAACTTGAATGATATGGATATTGTTAACAGATTGTATCATGAGTGTACTTATATTATTTGTAATTATTTGTCATTTGTAAACAGATCTAAGAGATGAAAAATAAAATAATGCTTCCGTAATTACTTATAATCGCCTTCAACGCTTGATGGTTAATCCCAATTATAAATTTATATATAATTTTAATACAACTTACCAAATGTTGATTGTAATAATACAACTAGTAATTTATTTTTAAGTGCAGAAAGCCCTGCCGATTTCAGCCATCTTAATGACACTGTTTCCTTCGTCGCGGCCAATGAGTGCAACACAGAACAGAGGTCGATCTGATGTAGTTTGAACAAGAAGCGGCTGCGATCGAAACAACTACGGGGCCACTGTGACCGCGCACACAGCTCAACATTCCATTACATCACATTACTCTTGTTTAAATGACCGTTTAGCAAGGACGAGACTTAGCATCATTCATTTTTACATGCGAAAAATGATGTCACAAAATATTTCGAGCAAAATCTGCTCGCAATAACGTTTGAAACAAGGGAAAGTTGTAGGTCGCAGCGAGTCCCGGGTGACCGCGGTATAAAATGCAGAATTTGCTTCGAGGTGGAAAACATTTCGAGCGTATCTAAGGTACATGGAATATTCCGCATGCGGCGGTTGCCATAGTAACAGTGGTCCATATGAGATTGCCACTCAATTCGCCGCACAGATTTCACTGCAGTAAGACAACTCTCACTTGTTCTCGGATCTTCCAGTTGTCTTTGCAGTTACACGAGTTATCGCTCACATGCTACTTGTGTGACGACACATTTTTTTCAATCATGTGGAGAGAGGAGAGATTTGGGGCGAAACGAGGTGACTTGGAGCAGCGTCGGAATGCAAGGGCGTGAACGGGAGATCCCCGAGAAAACCCGCTGACCAGCAGCATCGTCCGGCGCGATTCCTACATGAGAAGACCCGGTTCGCCCAGGTGGTATGCGAGTGGTCTGACCACTAACACCACCGCAGCCCCATTTCAATTGTGTGATATACACAGGATTCTCCTGAACTCCATGTGCAAACTTTGTGAGATGGTTCCTTATGGAAAATTAAGCAGAAAACATACGACCAACGCTGAAAGTCCCATAGGTACACGCTACACGAGAACACTGCCCGCCAGTTCAGAGCCTTGCGCTTAGTTGCGAAAGCGCACTTGATGCGCGTGGCAGTCTGGTCTTTACAGCTCCCGCGCTTCTCGGCCCGGCTCCAGGTAGACGGGGACTACCCGCCTTACGAGGTGGGTACTAAGGGAGAGACACCCTTGTAATTGGAAATTAAAATCAATTTGCAAAGTATCGGGAGCTACGCGAGATGAAAAGGCCAATTCGTGAATAGTTTTAGTCTGCGATGTGTAAACAACATCTGGCGGGGCCGAGTGTTACACCATTGCAACGTTTTGAATTCCTTTAACCTACGCACCAAGGACTAGCACTACGTCATTACAAGCGATATAAAAACCTATTGGTAACACCCGTTTGCTGGTTTATAACACTGCATCCCCTGATTCCAGAAACCAAATGAACAGAATTTGAACTACTTAACATATATCGATATGGTTTCTTTTATTGGCTATATATTTCAATTAACAAAACCATCACATGCAAGCAATAAATAGTTCATAATATGAATAAATTTCGAATAAAAAATTGTTGACTGTTCGAATAAGAACGTGTACAAACCACGCCACCAGTACATATGCACAAATGTTTTAAAATTAATAAAATTGCACTATGTAGAACTGTATAGCAATAAATATTATTATAAAACAATCGTTCGCCAAATTTCTTCTTTCTGAAAACTCCTGTGAAAAAAAAAATTGTTTAGAAAAAGATTTTCTTCGGGATTCATAAATTCCAATATTACAAAGTCATAGATAATATTATTTAAGTACTTAATTATAAAACAATTATTGTAGAAAAATGTACTGGTTCTGTTTTTTATCCTTAATTTTTCGCAAAAAGTTTGCAATTTTTAAATTAAAAAACTACAGGCTCTATTAATTATTTATTAACACGATATCGTGTTAATAGTCTTATTCTTAAGTAATAATCACTCCAGTTTCTAAGATAAAAACGTAAATGCATAATGACACTGCGTTTAATTGCCCAATTCCTTTCTCTACGTGTTACAAAATCAATGGGAATAATAATTTTTAAATAAAAAACTTGCTGAACACTAACTGAATTAATGAAAGACTTGCACATCATAAATAACGTTCAGTACAACATCCATATCGGTTTATATTTCAAAATAAGTTTCCTATATAGTACAATATATTGTCCCGTCAAGAATCCTATGTTGATAGCAGAAATCGATTTCATTACGTGAAATTTTAGTTTGTGGGTATTCTTTAGCGCTGGCAATATATATCGAATAAACACAAGTTAAAAAATTTCAAATTTATGTACAATTTGTTAAGATCAAGAAATGTGGAAATAGTCGTAAAACGGTGTACGACCATACGTCCAGTCGTTCTTGCGTAGTAAGATTCCCAGTAGCATAGTCTATTCGCGATTTCTTCGCACTTTTTGAATCAAACCTTTGATAAATCACCCCATGTATGTTGTGTTTGGTTGTTTCCTGTATATGTAGTGTATCACAAGCGCTTTATATTTGTGTTAACATGGAAGTAGAACTCTAGCAGGGCTACAGTAAATTTGAAGTAACCGTTAAGGGACTATAGTCTTGTGGACTGCACGCAGGCTAATTGTGCGGGGGAGAAGAGGGTAGTAAACAATATTAAATGCTTCAAGGTCACGTCCGGCATTAAGGAAGCAATGCGAAGAAGGGAAATACCATAAACAAGCTTCACGTGTGTTTTTTTTCCTCAGAATTTTAAGCGGCGGCTGTAGGGTTTTCATACAGCAATCTGTTCAGAAAAGATACAGCACTGTCGCTATAATTTAAAACACTGTTAACAGAAGAGAGAATATTGTAAACAGACTGCTATAGGTTGTTCACGGTAAAGTGAACACCTTTTGAGGCATTCTCATCAGACATAGTAAACAATTACCTTTCATTGTGGACTCTGACTTTTAGTTTTGGGTATGGTGACATGTATACACTGTGTTTATTACTTACATGGCAGTGTTTACATTAAGTGACCGAAATATATAAATTGACTGAATTAAAAAAAAAGGTAACCAGGACTTCAACGGTACTCACTTTACCGTGAACAACCTATAACGTACTCGCAACTATGTTTGCTGACTGGCACTTTTGAACGATCAAATGTATGTTTCAATAACCACATCTTTGAATAGGCAACAAAATATCGACGTTTATTTCTGTCCTCAAAAAAGACTAACGTTTAAATAGTCCACAGTTTTTAAAAATTAAAAAAAGAAACAAGGCAGTTGCTTACAATAAGGCCCATCCAAGTAGGGAAGCATTGTAAGAGCGAGGCAGGGCACTGTCCTGGAGGATGCAGGTCGCAGGAGGGCGAGGCTGTAGGCGGCGGAGTGTGAAGCGGCCCCCGCCTCCAGCCGCGACATCACTCGCCGCAGATCCTGCCACCTCCGCCGCCTCCATCCTACCTGCAGTGCCAGTGTCACCCCCCGCAACGGCACGCTACTTCCACTACACCGACTAATGAAAATCTGCAGCCACAAAGGTTATTGTATTAAATTAATGTACATTATATCTATTATTAAAAATATATGTTAACAGTTTTGTTAATTTTATTACACACACCCGGAGTAATTATTATGATGACCTTGCGTTATTAACGTCTTCAAAATGTGCTATCTAAAGGATCCACAATGGAAAAAAAATGCATACATTTAGACTAAAAATAAAGAAAGAAGCAAATTCTGGAAAAATATTTCACAGCGTTTCAAAATATATGCACTGTTATTTCATACGCGACAGAAATCGTAATTATATGACAATGTTGGTAGTGTGTGTAGTAGTTTGTAATGAGTTGAGCGCGTTGTACAGTCTGACTCAGTGCTCCATTGGAAGACACTCTACTTCTACCGGAGAGGCCGCAGTGGTGTAGTGGTTAGACTACTCGCCTCTCGCCAAGGCGAGTGGGAATCGTGCCGAACGATGCCGCTGGTCAGCGGGTTTTCTCGGGGATCCCCATGGCATTCCTTCGCTGCTCCATTCCCACCTCATTTCACCCTCATCAGCTGGCGATACCTCAATGTTAAGAGCCGCCCAAATCTCTTCACTCGCTCGTTACTTCTGCCTAGCGCCGGCGTGCAGAGACAGGACTCGGGCTGCGGTATGCCACAGAGAAGGCTGGAAGGTGGGTCGACGCGCTGTTGTCAGGGTGTAGCGGTGTGGAAGACGCCCACTTGCCGGGCGAGTGGGCAGCTCTACACGACGTCGCACCTACGCCAACCCGGCGACGGAAACTTGCCAATAGGCGCCCGCGACACTTCCTTCCCCGGCTCCTTACACCACGCACTACGACTCCTATCTTATGTCGCGGTTCCGACACACTTTGTGAAACCAACCTTTGAAAAATCATACCATGTATAACGTGTTTGGTTACTTCCTAAATATGTAAACGTTGTATACTTCTGTCGACATAAAAGTACCTTATTTTTTAATAAACTGAACTTCTGCTTATATTCCATCTATACACTATAATATTTCATTTTCAATTAATGTGAATAAACGGGGAGAAAATTGGTATGTTGGTAATGCATAATAAGAAATAGTTCTTCTGCAAAATATAATGTAACCGAATGTGCGAGAATGCGGTATGTTGTCCCTCTGGTGTAATTGCCTTGACTTTGTAAAGCTTTGTTTGCACGAGGCGGAGAAATATCCTGGAAGTGTAAACTAAGCAGGGCTTCAGAAAAGTAAACATGAATGGAGTAAATGGACTATACAAGGAGCTGTTTTAACGCGTTCAAGGTCTAGAAGCGAGGGCGCGATAAGAGCGACACTAACACACATTCCTAGCCCCTCAACGCCCATACTAGCAATGCGTGCAGTGTTTCCGTCGGTGCGATGTGCTATGCGATGTGAGCCCACAGATATAACTACAGGCGTACAGTTGTACCGCTACTTCTGAAGGAAACTGCCCAGGCAGGCTGCAAACATGCCCCCCCCCCCNACAGACACTAACTAATACCTAGTCCTCTTTAACTCCCAGTCTTCCCGCAGACCACGATAAGCGCCTGTCACTCATCGAACGACGAGGTGCGAATCGCCCAAGGTAATTTACAGCTCATCTTGACAGCTCAGTCTCGCGTGCCTGCAGCTATTTTGCGCTTTCGAAGGCTCGAAACGCGCGAGCTCTATTATTGATCCATTACAAGGCGATAGCCGACAGTGTTAAAGCCAAAGATATTGGCTGACATTGGTTCACAGTATAAACGCATCAGAAAATACTTCCGACAGTATTTTGCAGTTTTTAAAACTGAAACTTTGTAATTTTAAAATTTTTATACTTCCTAATTTTATGTTATATAGTATTAAAATGATCAGTGCCTCGATACAGACTTTCCACTAATGAAATGATAGGACCACCGCTGAAAGTCCCATAGGTACACGCTACACGAGAACACTGCCCGCCAGTTCTGAGCCTTGCGCTTAGTGGCGAAAGCGCACTTGATGCGCTTAGCAGTCTGGTCCTTACAGCTCCCGCGCTTCTAAGAATGAAACAAGGCAAACAGCTTCAGGTAGGCGGGAACCTTAAGGGGACTCCCTAGTAAATTATGCGAGTGTGTGCGTATCTCTGTAAATAAATGCTTCGGGTGTACTCCTTTTTTTTCCCAAGAAAGGTAAAAAAAAAAAAACAGCTATCTACAATCACCACTCTTTAAAATGGTGGGAATTGCCAAAATTAGCATTTTTAGGCATCTGTAGTTTAATCCTTTGGCATACATCGCGTGTAATAAACAACCTACTACTACAGGTCTAATTTGCTAGAAATTCAGCTTCTCGGAAATGCGCATCGCAGTTGTGCGAGGGCCGTTACAATGCGTCCTTATCGGTAGATGTGTCCTTGAGAAGTTTAAAAAATTTACTGGCGATTCGCCTTTCTAGTTGTCAAATGGGTGTCTTAATCAGTTGTGTATATTCTAATTTAAATATATATACATATATAATATTTTAATGTAAATATTATTTTGAGGATAGAAATAAAATTCGATATTTTATTGCCAATTTATATATTTGGTTATTGAAACACAAATATAGTCGTTGAAGGGTCAAAGTCAGCGAAAATGGCTGTAAGTAGCCCTCTGTTTACGATATTTATTCTCAAGTATAATAGTATTTAAAACCATAGTGACAAAGCTGCATCTTTTCTGAACATATTGCTGTATTAAAACCCTACAGTCGCCGCTTAAAATTCTGAGTAAAATGGGATAAGTGGGAAGCTTATTTATTCTATTTTCCATCGTCGCCGCGATGCTTTCTTACTGTCGGACGTGACCTTGGGGCGTTCACATTTTTTACTACGGATTCGCCTTAAGTTGAAATGTGTATTGCTGGATTCACAGTCGTCCGTCAATCGTCCTTCTGTCCGGCAGTCACATCCTTCAGTGTTTTCGTCCGTCAGTTGAAAGCGATTAACAACAATCCGTCGTCCGTCAATCCTTCTTTACGACAACATTTCAGTGTGACAACTTAACATGGCGATCTTTCTTTAGTTGGAGATATATTTTGGTTGGTAATACATTTTTAAGAAAGAAACATTTTGGGAAAATAATTTTCTTTCGTGATAAGAATTTACAGTGAATTATCTTTCACGTGTTAAATTCCTGAATTTACCACCAAATATATACAAACACATAGGCCTAACCATGGTTTTGCATTTTATTTCGAAGCGTGTATTCACGTCTAAGGAATGTCGTCAGAAGGCGGTGGCTCATCCGTCAGTCAGTCGAAAGTTAAATTTCGGTAAATAATTAACGGATGGATGAATAGAAACAAAAAGTTGTCCTACGATTGGTTGAGGATCACGTGACCGCCAGACGGACGTCTGACGGATGCGACGGACTATTGAGTCCAGCCTAAGTTTAGGTTAGTTCTTCTCGCGGCTAGAAACTGCACGAGTTTATTCTCATGGGAGAGAGTGGCATAGGAAACATTTCGTCCGCTAGGCGCGCAGTGTTCCAAAGAGGTCACTTTTAATTAAAATTTTAAGGTATGTGAATTATAAGAGAGAAATAGTTTACTTAGTTACGTAGTTATTTTATATTTGGTTTATGATGACTGCAATTATCTAGTTTTATAACTTAGAAAATTGAGATTGTCGACACTAGCGCTTACCTAGTGGCGAAAATGCCAACAACCTGCAGTAGAAGTAACCTGAGCCTAAGTAAGACAATGGCCAAGGTGGCGTGGGGAGATTGCGCATGTGTTCCCGGCAGGCGTGTTTGCCACTCGCAGTGAGAAGTGAAGGCACGCGAGTGTCGTCGGACCGGACCACCACGACGAGCCGCAACCAGATACACTGCACGCACGCACGCAGCGACCCGACACAGACAAAAAAACCTTCCCTGGCAGACCACTTCCGCGTCCACACCTCGCAATACCGCGGCCCGGCTCCAGACACCTCCAGAGATGAACGTCTCCTCGGCTATCCTATCGCTACCCACGACTGCGTCATAAACTGTTCGTAGTCTCTTCACTACTTTTTTTTAATCAGACATTTGAAAAATCATTTTATGCATGACGTGTTCGGTTGTTCCCTAAATATGCCAAGTATCACAAGTGTTTTATACTTCTGTTAACATAAAAATATCTAACTTTTGGTTAAACTGAACTTACTCGTTTATTTTAATTATCATATTTCATTTATAATTAACACAAATAAAAACAGTGAGAAAATAAGTGCCTGGTTAGAAATAGTCCCTATGCGAAATATTATTACACTGAGTGCGCACGAATGCGGTGCGTTCTCCGTTTGGTGTAATTTCTAGACACGGTTAAGCTTTGTTTGCACGAGGCGGAGGAATATCCTGGAATAACTTAAGCAGGGCTTTAAAAAGGTTGGACATAACCGTGAATGGACTATACCAACTTTTGCAGACTGTACTAAGGCTTGCTGTTGTTATATTTCTCCCGCCTACCTAGAGTACCCCCCCCCCCTTTTTTTTTCNAGTCGTGCTGCGTCTACCTCGGAGCCTTTCAGCGGTCACTCTACTGTTACAATTTCTTAAAGTCTGTGAGCTTCGCCAGGTTATTTAAGGGACGAAAGCCGTAATTAAATAAAACATTTAATATTTACTAACTTATTTATTTACAAACACTACAAAGGAAATACTCTTGAATTAATGTCGCAATAAATTGCTATCACTTGCTATTTACAACTGATGTTTACATAATCGTTCATTATCTCACATAAATTAATGCAATCAAATAAATAATGAACAATGTATCAACACTTATTGAATCATTTTGTGAATAATATATCCGTTTTTGACAGTTTATATATTTACAATAGTNAACAATGTATCAACACTTATTGAATCATTTTGTGAATAATATATCCGTTTTTGACAGTTTATATATTTACAATAGTCCGTATCGCACATTAATCCAGTACAAACTCCATCAGTCCGGAATGTTGCAGAGCGAGCACTCCGGGTGCTACCATGCACAGTAGTCGTCTAACTCGCCTTCTGCAGTGTTCTCGCACTTCCGTACGTCGTCACTGCACGCGCACTCGTCCTCACCTCAGCCGCCAGTCCTCCTCGTTCACCGCTCCTCGCACTTGGCCAGGTGGCTATCGCAAATACTGGCCACCGCCTTTTTTCATCAGAGCGGGGGTAGTCCAGGCCCCGTGGGGGCCCCTTTACCGCCCAAACGGGGTTTCATATAGACTACAGGGAGATTAGGAAGAAGCAAGATTAGCCCCCTGCCAACTCCCTGCACCTACCCAATCTGTAGTTATAGAGGTTGCCCTCTGCAGCTAGCATTTAAGGGTTCGCTGAGTTTCTCCAGCTAGCCCGGTACCCAAGAATGNGTTATAGAGGTTGCCCTCTGCAGCTAGCATTTAAGGGTTCGCTGAGTTTCTCCAGCTAGCCCGGTACCCAAGAATATTCCCCTCCCCTTCCCCTGTCGGCAAAGGAAAAGGAAGCCGCTCTGCCTGGTAAGTGGCTCTACTTTTATTACAGAATTTTGAAAAAAGCAGGTTAAGTAAATAGCCTGGCTAAAGAATAATTCTCCGGGCAGGTTTTAAATAAAATGTGAAAAGTTAAGTCTAGTGCCAAAAGATAGGGAAATAGATAATTAAATATAATATCCCGTGAGTCTAAGTAACACAAGGTTAAGTTGATAGTGCTCACGCATGAGATGTGACGAGGTTGGATTAATGAACATAATTAAAACTTCAGTTGAAAATTAAATAATAACAGTCTACTGGACAGTAGTTAGGTAATAATAATTAAATCGTCGCGATTATGAAAGCTAAGGAACACCGGAGACACACGGCATGTCAATAGGGGCAGGAGCGCGATGTGTACTCAGCGAGAGCTGCAGGGCGGGCAAGACGCGAACTAGTTTTGTTAATACTGGCAATTCTCCCGCTGCGGGGGTATTTATAGTGTTGTAGGCCCTAGCCCACGAACTTCTTAACACGTCGGGTTGCAGCGAGGAAGGAGATTGATTACTAGAAGATTCATTCCATAGCCTGCCACCGCCGGCTTCTCCAGAAGGAGGTGGCGGGCTATGGTGACATCGATCCAGGTAGCTGTCGATCATCCCGCCCTCCGGACGACGTAGGGGCGGCCAAGTAGTGGTGACTCACCCTCCCCGAAGCCACGCACGAGTGCACTT
>NQII01000434.1:210225-221998 GCA_002778355.1 Clitarchus hookeri
TCATTTTATTAGTGAAAAGTCTGTGGCAAGGTTAAAAGCAGGACCTTCAAGTACTTTTGTATATGTCTGATGCTTATATTTTGATATCCTACAGCGTTTTGAAAACGCCAGTCTTTAACAATTTTGGAAAACTCTATAAAATGGTGTTCCTAATGTGCGTGGCGTCTTTAAATCACTCCATAGGCCTCGTCTGAAGTGCGTCTGTGTACTTTTCGTAGATTATCATATTGGACGCACGTTTAAGGGAGAGTAGGAATGTACAAAGTTCCTTTAGATGACTGCTATATTTATTTCGCACTTACATTCGTAAAGTTTTTCCATATAAGTAAGTTTGCTTATGAACGTCCAATGCCAAACACAGCTGTATTTTTACTGTTTGCTCTTGTAAATGCCACGCGAGGTCGTGAATGATAGTTACGAAATAAGATTTATACTTAAAATTTTGGCTAGGGCAAGTGTGTATATATATCACGATACGAGCGGAACACAAACTTTTGCACACAAATAAATAGAATTACTCTTTTTGGAATACTGGCGAACCTTTCAGCGGATATTTTCCCGACGCAAANCCTAATGTGCGTGGCGTCTTTAAATCACTCCATAGGCCTCGTCTGAAGTGCGTCTGTGTACTTTTCGTAGATTATAATATTGGACGCACGTTTAAGGGAGAGTAGGAATGTACAAAGTTCCTTTAGATGACTGCTATATTTATTTCGCACTTACATTAGTAAAGTTTTTCCATATAAGTAAGTTTGCTTATGAATGTCCAATGCCAAACACAGCTGTATTTTTACTGTTTGCTCTTGTAAATGCCACGCGAGGTCGTGAATGATAGTTACGAAATAAGATTTATACTTAAAATTTTGGCTAGGGCAAGTGTGTATATATATCACGATACGAGCGGAACACAAATTNAGGGCAAGTGTGTATATATATCACGATACGAGCGGAACACAAATTTTTGCACACAAATAAATAGAATTACTCTTTTTGGAATACTGGCGAACCTTGCAGCGGATATTTTCCCGACGCAAAACTCAATAAGAAATTCCCCCTTCCCACGGGCCATCCTTCACCGTCATTATGCCCACATCCTGGGCTCTTGATATCCGCTATATAATTTGTGTCCGGAGCCTGTGATCGCGCTAAACACCGCTGATCACGCTTTTCCACACGTCTGTATAATCTGGTAGCGCAGCCTAGGCGGCTGTGTCCCTCGCCAGGAGGCTGTACACAGTAAACATAACCTCCTCGGCACGTCTCGGCAGCCGATGTGAAGCCACGTAACTTGCGCGCGCGATGCCCCGCCGGCCGCCACTGTAATTACGAGCGCATAAATTACCCGGGGGAAATTGCTTTAAGTGGTTCGCCGTCTAGGTTAAGGAAGACTCGTTAGTGTTGTGCAGTGCATGGCGACACCTAACGCCAGTTCCCAGCTCGACCTTAGGTAACAGCCCGCGGTTGACGCACCGTGATTGCCACTTTTATACAACACTGTTTACTGCCCTTACTAGCGCTAGTCAAATCTCGCGAAAACATTTCAAGACAAGTTATATTTCGAAACCATGTAGAGTCGTTTACCTATCTTGATAGGCCGAGTTACTTCTCGACACGTGTTAACTGTCTGCACACGAATCACATAGGAGCCGTGCCAATGTTGCCAAATTCTGAGTGGCCCGGACAAATATGAAAACGCCTTCTCAAGCAGACAGCGACCATTGGCAATAGACAAACTGCTGTAGAATGCTTATACTATTGAAGTCTATCGTCTACTTCATTTTTTTTTTCTCACGAAAAATCACTAACTTTAGCCATAACACCTTTCCTGCATTCTAAACCACTGCCGTAAAACAGGTCCCGACACTTGCCTATCTGCAAATGTTCGCTAGTTGTTACTCATATTAACAGAGTTAGTTCATGAAGTTGCCAGATAGCGTTATACCACAACAGTGTGTTTATGCGTTGTTTGTATAGAAACAACAAAACAGTCACATACATTAAAAAATTATTCCTCTTAAAGATATGGGTAAATATTATTATATAAATGTATATAATACTAGTACGTTAATATTAAGGCAATTGTTTTGGTATATTTACCGATTATGTGATTTACATACCTAAATGTTTGCAAAAAATTGTCCATTTTTAGATTTAAAACTGTATACTNTATTTACCGATTATGTGATTTACATACCTAAATGTTTGCAAAAAATTGTCCATTTTTAGATTTAAAACTGTATACTGTATTAAATATTGCTGTATATGTTGGTTACCACCGTTCGAATATATTGTCATGAAATCTAACCCCATAAAAATATATTTAATAGTTCGAATTTTGTTCTTGTATTTAAATTTTGGGAATTATCGCCCTGCAAGATATTTCCACAGCCCGTTAAGTTAGAGAAGAATGTTTCGGTCTTTCAAGCAGAGTTAACTTCGCCAATGATGCTCCTGCCCAGCCGCCTCTTACTCGCTGCACTGTTACTGCGCGGTCCTGGCTCATCCTGAGCACTGTGTGCGACTACTGACTGGAGGAGGTCCTGCGGCTTCATCAGGAACTTCCCCACAGCGAGAGCTATTCCTGAAACTTTACTCCGAGTGGAGGACACATGGCTGCACTGCCATGTAAGCGTCGAGCTCTTGCTTTCAGCTACAAGCTGTAAACACGTCACACTTATATTGCCTGCACGAACATTCGCCAAAGCTAAGATTACTTCCACAGGTTGGAAAATCAATGTTAAAAGTTTGGCAACCCAACATTTTCGTCACGGGGTTATCGTGTAATGTACCAGATTTTATCTATTTCCTACGTTAAAAAACAGGATAATTGGATCAATCATAAATCAAATATAAAATAACTTCGTAACTGAGTAAAACCCTTTTCTTTTATTATTTACGTAGCTTAAAATTTTTATTAATAGTTACCTTTTGGAACAGTGCACACCTAGCGGCGGAAATGTTCCCTGCGCCAAACTCTCCCATAAGAAACCGCGTTTTGTTCCTAACCAGGGTAGAGAAAACCTTATCAAAGCACATCAATACGATGTAAAGCTATGAATCAGGTATTGGCTACCCTGAAAACACAATCTAGGCAACCCATCTTCGCCAGGGTAAACGTTTTCTAGGTGACTTTTTTTTATGGCTAAGTTGAAAACTGGTATACATTATTTTAATGGTTGATTACCAATACTTTCTACAGTTAGACATTGAAGACAGGCTGACTCCTCATTTTATCAAACTCCTTTGTATTTTCAACGTTCTTCTGACAAACCAAATCGAAAAACAACTATCTCCGGAAACGTTACAGCAGACAAGGCACAACGCATCAAGTGGAACAGCGCAGTATAACAGTGCAACGACAAAATTGCAATTGTGTAGTTTGTTGTATATTTAAATTGAAATAATTTTTCCAACCACCCCGCAGTAATAAATCAAGCTTATAATTTTTAAATATTAATACATTACCATTGTAAGAAAAGCTTAACCGAGCGTAGAAAATTACACCAAAGGGACAGAGCCACGCATTCGTGCGCACTGCGCACTCACTGGAATAATATTTTGAGTAAGAACTATTTCTTACTAGACATTACCAGCACACCTATTTTCTCCCTGTTTTCATCCACATTAATTATAAATTAAATATTATAATTTATACGTAAAATATAAGTAAACGTTGAAAAAAAAAAAGGAGGGGGTGTTTTCATGTTAACACAAGTGTAAAACACTACATGACATATTTAAGAAACAACCAAACCCATCATACTTGGGGCGAATTTCCAAATGTTTGAATGAAAAACTAGGAAGGAACCGCGAATACTGTAGCGAGTGTGGCCGCCACACACTGAAGTGTAGACGCTACGCTACGTCCAGAAGATAGAATGGAGAGCTGCTGGACCATGCATGACCCGTCGTCCTTTCCCACGCGAGCCGCGTCACTAAGTTGAACTCGCGACGAAACTTCTGCTTGCGGAAATTTCACACTTCACCGGTATGTCCGTCATTGCGCTTGTTTCACNGCTACGTCCAGAAGATAGAATGGAGAGCTGCTGGGCCATGCATGACCCGTCGTCCTTTCCCACGCGAGCCACGTCACTAAGTTGAACTCGCGACGAAACTTCTGCTTGCGGAAATTTCACACCAACAACTACTTGGATTATAGGCTATTCACGGTAAAGTGAGCGCTTTTTGAAGTCCTCTCATTTGGAATAATAGTCTATAAATGTATTATATTGTAGCCATAGACGTTAACTTTTGAATCCGGTGAGAAATGTATACACTGTATTTATTACAAACATGACATTTATTTTAAAAACTAGTGGAAGGATAAAAACGGCCGATAGGAAAAAAGTAACTAGGGCCTTAGAAGTGCTCATTTTACCNTTTTAAAAACTAGTGGAAGGATAAAAACGGCCGATAGGAAAAAAGTAACTAGGGCCTTAGAAGTGCTCATTTTACCGTGAACAGTCTATATCAATGTGTATTGGTGTACTAGTTTTTAATGGTTAAATGTGTATATTTAAAATTAAATAGGGGAATCTAAATATTAAATTTACTCGCTACGGTAATCAAATAAACGTAGTTTGGGAATTAACCGGTGGGTAGTACTAAGGTGTAGTGTATTTTTGGAAATATAAACCAAAACTCTACACACTTGAAAATCGTTTGGTATAAATTCGTAATACAATGAAATTAACAAAAAATATTAATTAAGAGACATTTTAGCGCCTAGTCACGTGATCAACGTGTTTGTACATATTTGAATTTTTAACAGACACAGCCATTTATATGAAAAGAACATAAATACTTTGACCTACTGAAATATAGTATTCTAGTTGCATTAAAACTAGGTTNCAGCCATTTATATGAAAAGAACATAAATACTTTGACCTACTGAAATATAGTATTCTAGTTGCATTAAAACTAGGTTACAGGAAGAGCACAGATAACCCAAAGCACTTCCTGCATAAACAGTGTTCTAACCTCAAATATTGTCCATAATGTTATTGATAGCGCTACTGGCAGAAAAGCAGTCTAATGTTGGAACTACACAGCTCGAATGCACAATTTACTCAATTTTCCGTATACGTTTGTGGGGCGGCCATCATTATTGTGCGTAAGCGTTTTCAGCCCCCAATTTTTCAAAAATTGTGTTCGAACCTAATCGGACTCCCTAAACGAACATAGGATAGTGAGTGAATCCTAAACTAACCTATAATAAATACTAGTCTACTGAGGGTTTTTACAGTTTAAACTAACCTAGTACTTCCAAAGTCACTGAACCTCAGACTGTACCAAGTGCGAAAACCGACCCACCGTCTCAAAAGTTAGGATTACAAAAATAACAAATATCCCGATACAAAGTAACTTCCTAAACCAAGTCTTCGGAACTGTGCCGGTCCGCGACATTGTTCTGCCAATTCGCGGCGGTAAAGGAAAATAATTTAAATCAATTTCAGTGAAATGGAGTTGTTTGGACGGCTCTTGAAATCGAGGTCTCGAGAGCCGATAAGGGTGAAGCGAGGCTAGTATGGAGCAATATTGTCAGACACGATTACCACGTGCGAAAACCAGGAAGCGACCCCGCCGGGAATCGAGCCCCATTCGCGATGGCGGGAGGCGAGCGCTTTAGCCACTGCGCAACCACGGCCCCTCGATTTCCGTGTTCGTTTAGTAGAAGTAACTTTAAAATTTTGTGATTTTTAGATTTTTAATTTAAAAAATTAAAATTGTACTTGATAAAAAAAATTTGAAGTTTAGGGTTTACGACATTGCCGGTCCCCAAAATATATAATAAATTTATAATAAATTTATAATAAATGTATATAAAAATTTATTTATTTATTCGAAATAAGAGTACTAAAAAAATAAGTACTTAGGCTATAAGTAATACAAAACATTACTTAAATAAAACTAAAGTGACTAATATAATTAGAGCTGAAACGAAGAGGGTCGCAAGGTGGATGTTTACAAGAGGTTGCATGGTCACGCGCTGGCCACGCCGCGAAGTACGATGATGGACGGAGGCTCGTGATTCACCACGAACAGCCGTTAATCGCCGAGAGTGCTTCGTGTCTCGGGGGGAAATCGTTTGTTTTTTGACGCGGAGACGTGAACTTTTACTTTCGTACAGGGGAACGCCATTAGCCTAGCGCCCACCTCCGACCTAATGTGAAGCTATGTATCACCGACCACTCTTCACTCATTCCTCACCCCACCCCCCTGACATGGCTGGACTTCACAAAACTGTCCAATAGCGCAGCACGTCTTCACACATTACCGCCACACCACTAGCTAGCTTGCCTTTGCATGTAGTTGTTTGTTGTATGCTACCCAAAATGACTTTTATTTATTAATAAATTTTCACATTTATATGTACAGCCTGGATGTCGGTGGGCGAAGGGTGGCTAACTGTCGCTGAGGGGGATCCTAGTTGGTAGATACCTGCGGTAGCAGACGAGGAGGGCGCCGGTGGGTGATTGACGAGTGCATGTAGGCCAATGTGTATGTGTGTGCTATTTCAGACTCTACACTCCTACATGCAATGGTAACTTTGCGAAGCGCCTGTATATATACCTTTATTTTCTGTACATGCGTGGACGGTTGTTGCATGTTCCCGAACTTCAAAGGCTTGGAAACGCTGACCAACTATGCTCGTAACAGGACTTAAAGCCTACTTGCCCATATCACCTTGATTGCAAGTCTGAAGTAATTAATGTGATATTAATTTGGTGGTCGTAGCTGCGGAGGATGGGAGACATCGGACAACTATGCTTACAAGAGGGCTTAAGGTGTACTTGTCGCACAGTTCTAGCTGGCACCCGCACGCAGGGCCCAACGCTCGACCACGTGTAACGTAACTGTTCGGAAAACCAACGCATCTCGAGAAAACGCGACCCGTTTAGAAAGTGGTACGAGGCCAATGTGCTAACAGCATGATCATCGAGGCCCCTTCTGTATGAAATAGTGTGTATAATTTTAGTTAGTATGCATGCCTCCCCATAGGTAACGGAACTGTAAATACCGATACAATTTCCCCGTCTCCCCACGCCAGTCCAGTTTTTTTTCTCGATCCTATCCCTTTCTTATTTGTTAAAGAAAACTACTTTGCAGTCCAAGATAAGACCACAGTGAGATAGAAGCAACTTAAAACGCAACTCGCGTGATTTATGTCGGCAGTAAGTGTAACGAATGTACACTGCGCCTTGCCTTCAACAACTGCTGTATAGTAACACGTTTTACATATTTCGCTGCGTATGCACGCACGTCTCATCGCCCCAGTGCGGCCGACAATCATGCTCACAATACCGAAAGAAGTACCAGAGCGCGAGGATAAACAGCAGAAAGTTGCGCAACCCCGTCGCCGTTTCAGACTGTTACAGCAGACGTCGGTAATCACACTGAAGCTTTTCCCAGGCTGAATTATGCATTTCCTGAAGCCACCCAACTGGCCTGTGAGAACCAGGTCCCGTTACGCACTCTCACCTCGCACGCAACAATTTGGGTCGACGTATCCATAAATCGGACAGGAGCATGGACGTTGATTCTCAATCACTCACCGGCTTCGGCCCGTTCTGCAATGCACGCCTTCGTAAGAAACTGAACACGAAACGCGTAATGGAACGAGCGGACGAATCTCGGTGAATCTGAGCTATTTTACACAGAAACTTAAGGTTCTGCAACTTACGAGAAAAAAAAATATTTATATATATTATGCTGTTGAAAATTACTAACAAGTTTTGTGATGCACACACCTCAATTTTTCACTTTTACAGTGTTCAGCACTGCGTAAATACTGTGCAAACAATCTCTCCTAACAGATCTGGACATAGAAAATGTCCTAATTTTTTATGCAAATCGCAAGTAACAAGCAATTCTATTGGTGCTTCTAAGCTGGTCATATGACCAACTGCGTATCAACTAGTGATATAGGAGCAAATTGTGCATTCACGCTGTGGAAAGAGGAATGTGGCGAAAGGTATAGGGATTAAGAACGCTTCGTATTTTTAAGATACTGAGTTGAGTTTTGTTAGTGTTGTAAGAGATGAAAGACGCTCCTTCACATTAATTACCATCCACATGTTCACGAGATTTTAAATTAATGTCGGAACCGTGGACTGGTTTACCATGGATGATCGACTATTCTCTTGCAAAATCCAATTTCGTTACATAATTTCTGTGATAACCGCAAGTGAACACGTTTCGTGGAGAATTCGCTCGACACTTTCGCATGGGAGTTGGCATGCGAGGTTGGCTGCGGTAAGCGGTACAGTGAAGTAAATGACACCCTGGCCACGTATACAGGGCGTCCTATAACCGCGAGATCGATGGCGACGGCGGTGGAAGTGGGGCAGGAACGTCGCTGCCTATTTTCGGAAGCAGCGCTCTCCAAAATGACCCCTGGAATTATTCAGAGAGTATGATCGGTAACCACTGCGACAAGTCTCGGTGCCAGCTAGTGTCCTGTCGCCCTGGGCGTGCGCCGACTGCAAGGTACAGCCCAGTGCCCGTCAGACGTCTGGGTACGCGAGTTTCCTCGTGCTCGCTAGTCGCAGTGGTCGCCAAACTTATGAAGCTTCTGAGCTACTGTACCGTTTTTAAATCCTACTGTGAGATACCAACTTTATAAAAAAAATCTTACATTTGTTTATTGCCTATAAACTTTCATTTCTAGTAAATATGAAATCAATTTTAATTAAACTGTATATAACAAAAAGAAACTGAAATTGAATTGTACATAAGAAATAAATTGAAGTGTAGGTAGTAATAAATAACAAATGTAATAACGGATTTTTTTATCAGACTTATCAACTTTAATGAGAAGGATGGAACTCTTTTTTGTCATCAACAAGTTTTTTAATGTTGGGAGAGTCGGTAGTGGCTGCNTAAATCCTACTGTGAGATACCAACTTTAAAAAAAAAATCTTACATTTGTTTATTGCCTATAAACTTTCATTTCTATTAAATATGAAATCAATTTTAATTAAACTGTATATAACAAAAAGAAACTGAAATTGAATTGTACATAAGAAATAAATTGAAGTGTAGGTAGTAATAAATAACAAATGTAATAACGGATAAGACTTATCAACTTTAATGAGAAGGATGGAACTCTTTTTTGTCATCAACAAGTTTTTTAATGTTGGGAGAGTAGGTAGTGGCTGCNTGTTACCATTGTGAATGCGTTTCTTTCTAGTCTTCCCTATAACACTGTCTTGTTTTTATAATTGTGCTAGACTTTACACCAGTGGTCGCCAAACTTATGAAGCTTCTGAGCTACCGTACCGTTTTTAAATCCTACTGTGAGCTACATACTTTTTAAAAAAAATCTTGCCTTTGTTTATTGCTTATAAACTTTCATTTCTAGTAAATATGAAATCAATTTTAATTAAACTGTATATAACAAAAAGAAACTGAAATTGAATTGTACATAAGAAAGAAATTGAAGTGTAGGTAGTAATAAATAACAAATGTAATAACAGATTTTTTTATCAGACATATTAACTTTAATGAGAAGGATGTAACTTTTTTTTTCATAAAGTTNTTGGGAGAGTAGGTAGTGGCTGCCATTCGAATACAGTTGTCCAAGTGTTCATCAGTGAGTCTGTTTCTGTACTTATTTTTAATAAATTTCTTGCTAGAAAAATAAATCTCGCACAGATATGTAGAGCTGAACATTGCCTTCACTTTGAGACAAACCTGGACCAAAATTGGGTATTTTTCTTGAGGAACAAGAGGCCAAATATTTTCAGAGCTTGAAGAAAGCGATTTTACAGATAAATCATTTTGAAAATCAATCAGTTCCAACTCCACTGCAGCATTGTCTTCTCGAATATCAAAATGCTCTCTGACAGAAGTAGAGAACTCTTCAGCATCAATCTCTATAAAAGGCGAATTGACAAACTGTGCAACAATTGAAATCCTTTTGAAATCTTGGAAGCGTTTGTTGAATTCACTTCTCAAATCTGAAATAATTTCAACGTATTGTTTGCTGTTGTAAGGAGGCGTTGAAGACCCTTGCTTGTCAATGGTTTGTTTCAAACAGGCAAAGTGTTTGTATTCACCTTGGATGATATTTTTTTCCCACAATTACAGCTTTTTTGAGAAGAAGCAACATCCGAAATTGTTCCGCCAATATCTTTATCCTTACCTTGAAGCTGCAAGTTAAAGATATTTAACTTTTCGGTGATGTCTGCGAGAAAAACAAAATCCTGCAGCCAAACCGGATCTTCTAGTTCACAGAAGGATTCGCCTCGTTCTTTCAAAAATTCTACTAAGGCAGGAAGCAACTCTTGAAAACGTTGTAAAACTCTGCCTCTACTCAACCAACGAACTTCCGTATGAAGCAGTAGATCACCATACTGGCAATCTAGTTCATCAGTCAGTGCTCTGAACAAACGTCTCTGCATTGCATGTGCTCTAACTTTGTTCACTATTTTTATGATGGTTTTCATTACATTGTTCATACTTAAAAACTTTCCACACAGTGACTCCTGGTGTATTACACAATGGTAAGACAGAAATTTCGGAAAGCTGTTGTCTTTACGACACAAGGTTATGAATCCCTTCTCTCTGCCTGCCATCGCAGGAGCTCCATCAGTTGTTAAGCCCACCAACTTATTTATAGGAATATTTTCAGAGTTGATAAGATCTTTAACTGCTAAAATATGCCCTGTCTTGTAGTGCGTCCTGTTAACGGTATAATATTTACCAGCTCCTCTCTTATTTCGAAATTATCAAAAACCATTCTTGCAAAAACGGCCAACTGCGCTGTATCAACTATATCAGTCGATTCGTCAAGTTGCAGGGAGAAATAGCTGCAGCGATCAAAGTCAGTTTTAAGTTGTGAGGTAACGTCAGAACTCATAACCTCAACCCTTCTCATTACTGTATTTGCAGAAAGCTGTACAGATTTAATAGCAGAAATTATCTCAGTTTTATTTTTGAAACTATCAAATAATGCATCTGCAGCTTCTAAAAATGCAGTTTTGATTATTTCACTGTCTTCGTATGGTTTCTTAATCTGTGCAATAATATTTGAAACTCGGAATGACGCCTCAGTTGCTGCTTTATTGTTGTTTAATGGTTTTAAAAAAGTTGATTGTTGAGCATTAAGTTTAGATTTTAGCTGCCTTACCTTTTCTTTCCTTAGAGCAGAATTCAGTGGGAAATCCTTTTCAATCCCTGCGTGAACGGTTTTGAAGTGACGTTCGACGTTCCCTTTCTTCCCAACTGATACACTTGCATAGCACAGTAAACACACACATTTGTCCTGTATCTGGGTAAAGAACATTTGTCCTGTACCTGGGTAAAGAAGTAATCGGTTTCCCATTCCGAATGAAAGTGATAAGTTTTTTGCTTTTTTGCTTGAACACGCCATCACGGGTATACAATCAACTATGAGATGAGGCTGACAATTGCAGTTGCGCGGGAGAAACAAGCAGTTGTTGTCGTCAGCGCCCCTTGTCGTCAGCGTCAGCTCGGTGGAGGAATCAAGGATAGCCAACTGGAGCGTTAACGCGATCTACCGAAAATGTCCCCGCGAGCTACTCGTAGCTCGCGATCTACGGTTTGGTGATCACTGCGCTAGTGTGTAGCCCGTCACGGACCGGCCCGCAGCTGGAAGGCAACAGAACGACCCCGCCCCACAACATCGCGTCTTCAGTAACAGCAGCAAGTAGGCCTACGCTCCACCTGACGTTTGTGAGGCAGCTGATAGCACGACCAGCACCGCGAGTGCATCTCTCCTCCCCCCCCCCCTTGCAATGTTCACCCC
>NQII01000434.1:222016-255676 GCA_002778355.1 Clitarchus hookeri
CTTGCAATGTTCACCCCTAGTCTCCCTCAGACATGACCAAACGTTTGCCGGCCACTCTTAGGCGCTGAGCACACACACACATGCACGAAGCATAAACAGTTTTATCCACTTTCTCCTCATTAAACAATCATATCCTGTTTAACCTAACATATAAGTCTATACAGTATTATACTTGCGTTTAACAATAAAGGGAACTGCATGCGAAAAATTCCTTTAGGGCTATAAAAAGGTTTCACTGTGCATACATTTACGAAATATAAAACCGATAACTGAATTTGAATTATTTTATTATATTTTGATAGGGTTTGTTTTATTGACTGTATATTTGAAATAAAAAAAAAACCCATCACACACAACGATAATTGATGTAATGTATAGTTTTAGAATAAAAAAAATAACTAACAGTTTTTCGAATAATATATATATACATATGCAAAGTAATTGTTTCAAAATTTATAAAATTTTATTACATAAAAGCATACCAAATTTAAAAAAAAACTTAATTTTAACCCGAATTTTATTTTTTGAAAGCACCTGTTAAAAATATGTAAAAAGTATTTTTTTCTAAAGTTGTAGATAATATTATTTTATTAATTTTGAGAACATTACTTTCCAATATGTAGGGGCTTACTGATTTTATATTTTATATCACTAGTTTTTTACTAAAAATTTAAAAATTTTAAATTGATAACTATAGAATACATCTACTAATTTATATACATACATATATATATATATATATATATATATATATATGACAGTTATCAGCATTCGGATATCTTGTCAACTCCGAAATATATCAAGCAGTTAAAATTATGGCCTTGAATTTATATTTTGAAATTTCACACATAGAGAGAGACCTTAACACAGCCCTAAATGACTTCATAGTAAAACGTATTTACACTTTTAAATTATAGTCGAAAGTGCATTTCTGTAGAATATAACTCGTATACACCGGTATTTTCTAACAGTGCGCGAACCTGCAATAGCCGGTGATACGATCTCTTGTTCAGCCAGAAGCAGCCCCGCTGCTTATCGTTATTCCATTTAAGACATGTATATTAAATTTAGTGTACATATTAAAAGTTACTTTAAAATTGTGTGTATGGAGATGTTAAGTTTCTGACAAATTTTTAGAGGGTTATCCTCGAATAATATTTACAATTAGATTAGAAAATGGTATCGCTCTTAATACATAAAACAAGTACCGAAATGATACAATAATAATTTGAAATATTTGGCACTGAGGGAAGAAATTACAGTTATCGTTATAGCGACAATTCTTAAGTAAAGTGATTTAAGGGAAGCCAAAGGCTGGCAGAATTCTCGTACATACATCTTGTCGGTTCATCTTCTGATGGCAGGAATATGCGGAGTTCCAGGTGTAACGGTGCGTTTTGCAGCGTCGCCATGACGTAACAATGTTCCAATTCTGCGTAACATAGAATGGAAGAACTGCTGACGCCTTAGAGTAATATTACGTAAAATATCAACAATCGTGGGCCAGGGTGTTTAGAAATTCTTTAGCTGGCCTGAATACCGACTTCATGGTTTCAGTGTTTCTTGTTTCGAAGGCCTGCGCGCACGTCATATATATCACTCGTGTCGACTACAGGCCTACACACGTCCACTTTCTAGCGTTAAATTTATTTTTGTGTACTGTAGGACTCAAAGAAAGTAACCATATTCACAAGATTACAAGAAGAATTAACTTGCACCGTATTTTAAGACATCGCTGCGTTTTATAGCTGACTACATTTTCAGGGCTTAATTTAAAAGAGGAACTGCGAAAAATGCACATAATTTCGGCGAATGGTAATCTACGATTTCCAAGTCGTTCTGCCTACTGCTAACCCCCCCCCCCCTCCTCACAATTATTTTAAGTAATCGTGTGCAGTAGATTTATCAATAATACACTGGTTGCCATTTAAATTATAACACCAAGAAGGACGCAATGTGAGCTATCACAAGCAGGTTTATTGGACAAAATACCCACCATACACAGGTAACATGAGTACTCTTGCAGCTAGGTATGACGTTCAGAACATGGCGAATCAGTACTGTGTGGCCCCACCACTGCTGCTAAACCTCGCGGCAGTGAGAGAAAGATACTTTGAACGTTCATCTGGGGCATCTTCATCCATACTGCTTCGATGCGTGCCCAAAAGTTTATCCGGTGTGGCAGCGGGTGTCCTGTGGCAGTCCAGTTGTCAGACCATGTACCACACATTTTCGACGGACGAGAGATATGGTGAACGCGCAGGCCCAAGGGAGCAGTGTGACATGGTGGTCATCCAGGAAATGTCGGACGATGTGTGTCGCATGCGGACGCGCGCTGTCCTGTTGGTACAGACCCCAGGCTGGCCCTGAGAATAGGGGAACACAACAGGCTCCAACGATGTAACGTTTACTGGTCAGCTTACCAGCGATGCGGACTATGCGCGAGCGGAACTGGAATCCGATGACACCCCATACCATAACTTCAGGTGCTGGGCCGGCATGACGGTGCATAATGCAGGAGACTGCTAGGCGTGCGCCATGGTGCCGCCAAACAAAGATGCGACCATGGTGGTGCTGCAAGCAGAATCGGGATATGTCGGGGAAGAAGATGGCACGACTTTTGTCCCTCCAGGCCCGACGTTCCACGCACCAACACAGCCGCAGGCGCGCGTGGTGAGCAGTCAGTGGCAGCTGCAGTAGTGGGTGTCTCTCATGCTGCAGACGGCGATGCACCATGCATGCGGAGACAGGTTGATGTGCCTCCTGCCTGAACTCCTGAACGAAGTAGTTTGATGTGGCTTTACTGTCCATTATCGCCATGCGCACCAAATATCTGTTCTCGCGCTAGTTGGTGCGACGGGGCGCCACTGTTTCGCGTGTGTTCTGTTGCCTCAGAATTTTAAGCGGTGACTATAGGGTTTTAGAACAGCAATCTGTTCAGAAAAAATACCGCATTGTCACTATAGTTTGAAAAAAATAGTTTTACAGAAGAATAAACATCGTAAACAGAGGGGTATACTTAACAGCGATTTTTGCTGACTAGAACACTCAACGACGAAATTTGTGTTTCAATAAGTAAACTTATGAATAGGCAATAACATATCGAAATTCATTTGTCCTGAAAAATAAAATTACATTTAAATATTTAATAGTTGTTTATAAATTATAACAGCTACAGCTGCTTACAATGATAGCCATATGACAACTAGGGCTGCACCTTAGCGACTCGCGGCCAATCATGTTCACGCTATTAGCAGCGGTCGCGGGGCAGCACGGGCAGCAGTAGTTAGGAATAGTACGCTCTGCGCCAGGGGCTGGGGACGAGGGATAAGTCGACAGCAATCTTGGATGACATCACGCGGCCATTTTTTCCTCTTTTTCCCTAGGAATTCCTCCTTAAAAAAAAAAGCCAAAATCGCTAGAATTTAACACAAAATTTCCCTTAAATCCGGCAAATTCTTTACAACATATATTTTGCACAAAGCATCTGACTTTCGCACAATTTCAGCCAATGACTCCACAATGCGGCTAATGACATTTTTTGAGAATGATGAGAGGTTTTGATTACCCTGACATTCTAGTTCTATTAATCCATGCCAACACCATCCATCTTGCCTGAATAATGTTCGAGTTCATTGCCCCGTCATGCAAATTCTCTCATCATGCTCGCTCATTCCACCTTGGTTTTCTCATATTCCTTCTGGTCTCCTTTCACCTGGCAGGGACAAGTCTCATGCTCTGCCATTCCACCTTGGTTTTCTCATATTCCTTCTGGTCTCCTTTCACCTGGCATCCTGGTGGATGCAAGTCTCAATATCGCGTCAAGTATGCCCAAAGCCCACTTATAAGCATAGTTGAATGTAATTTCCGAACCGTTTAAGATACAGCCACCAAATTCTAAACATAGACATCACCCTCGGTAACGAAAAAACCGCAGGGTCAAGCATGTCCTAAGCGCACTTATAAACATAGTTGGCTGTAATTTACGAACCATTAAAGATACAGCCACCAAATTCATAACATAATCACCCCCAATGACGAAAAAGGCCACAGGGTTAAATAGGCCATAAATCCACTTATAGGCACAGTTCGTTGTAATTTCCAAACTGTTTACGATATTCACATCATAGTCATCGCCCCCATCGATGAACAGCGCCGCAGGGTCAAGCACGCACTAAGCCCACTTATAAGCATAGTTGCCCGCCATTTCCCACCCACCGAAGCTATAGGAATCAAATTCATATCATAAACATCTCGTACGATGGACAGGTTGTAGGGTCAAGTAAACTTTAAAGGTGTCTTATAAGCATAGTCTACCGATATTTCCTGTCCACCGAAGCTCTAGTCGTCAAATGCATAACATAGACATCGCCGCCGACAACGAACACGATTGTAGTGTATCGTACGCCCTTAGCATTCGTATAATCATAGTTGGTCAGCATTTCCAAACCTTTGAAGTTCGGGAATATGTAACAACCGCCCACGCATGTAAAGAAAATATAGATATATATACAGGTGCGTCACAAAGTTACCATTGCATGTAAGAGTGTAATAGCGATATCAGTGGTGCTACTGCAACAAAAACTTTAGTAAAAAGCTGGAATGCCCGTCAATGGGAAAATGAGCTTATGTTCACAAGCACCAACCTAAAAAAAATTCCACAATATGTCACATGCAGTACACTATTTACCAGCGGTGATGATTTGAACATTCATTATACTAATTGTAAAGGCTGTGTTACTTTGCTTGCTTGCCACTGAACTTCATGCATTTAAACCAGTTGTCATACAAGAGACGACACTGCTACATATTGATATAAGATATTTTTAAAAAATACCGTTAAACTTCCCGGCGGGTTTTCTCAGGTATCTTCCGTTTCGTCCGTTCTTGCATTCCGACTTTGCTCCATACTGGTCTCGCTTCACCTTCATCGACTCTCAAGACGACCCAGATCTCTTAATTCACTCAATATCGTTAACTATTTATATTTGTGGTTCATAATCTTACAACTCACCGAGCGCGACATCTGTTGGCGAGAAAAGTAAATACAGGCTATCCACGGTAAAGTGAGCACTTTTGAAAGCCCTCTCATTTGGATTAATATTCAATAAATATATTTTATTTAACCTCAGACGTTGACTTTAGAGTTCGGTGGAATATACACACAGTGTTTATTACTTACGTGGCAATATTTATTTTAAAAGGTGGTTAAAGGAAAAAAATGGTTGAAATAAAAAAGTAACTAGGGCCTCAAAAGTGCTCACTGTACTGTGAACAGCCTATACCTACGCGACATCTGTTGACGGTAAAAAAAACTCGCGCTGCCAGCAACCACCCAACAATAACCTACAAAGGCCGCTGCAACTCCGTAAATATACATCTTGGGAATAATTCAGTGTTTGACATCATCTCAGATTGTCTTATGTTTATTTCTTGGACAATTAGCTTACTGTAAATTACGAGCAGAGGCTAATTTCAGCTGTCCACGGACAATAGTACTCATGGCGAATAGCGCACGATTGCGATACAATAACAATTTGCGGTACAATAACGAAACACAAGATATTCGTACTCAGCTCGCTTCGGAGGCGCGACACACAGACAAGATCTCTTCTCAACGACCCGAATATTTTGATGCGTGTGGTTCGTAATGAGTGCATAAACGTTGCATATTGTGATTGTGCATAAAAAAAACACAAAAAATTTATTTTGAAATTTTTACTTGCTCAAATTAATTTAATAGAGGAAAGTCAGCTGATATGTTTTTAGACATATTCTTTCAATACACGTTTAGTGACAAATTTTTTTATAACTGTATTAGCGAATGGTTAACGTATGAAATAAAACAAACAAATGAGGAGAGTTTATCCATGTCTTGAACATCAAATGTACCGGGAGGGGAATATACGTTAATTGCTGCACTGTTCATGTGAAGAAAATTGTGCAAGTAAATGCACGTCAGAGCTACTGTTTCCACTTTGTCGAGATGCAAGGCGATTGGTTTTAGAAATACTCCAAATCTCGCAACCAATATCCTGAAAACGTTTGCGACAATTCGCTGTGCCCTACTCAGTCTGTAATTAAAGATTCAGTTTGGGCTGGCACTGTCTGGGGTATGACCTGGATAAGGTTTCATAACGTTTCTTGCCAATGCAAATGCATCATCAGCTATCAATACGCATGACACGTGTAGTGACCTGCAAGGTAAAGGTTGGCTTGAGGGTACGTATGAGTATCCGTTGTCAGTTTCTGATAGAACGAGGTAGTTTGGAACACTCCACCATCGGTAACCTACATTAGCATAAATCATGTTGTAATTTGCATCCACTATTATCATAATCACAATGCTATGGCTTCCTTTGTAATTATAGAACATGCTTCCCGAAATGTTCCGGCGCTATTATTGATACGTACTTGCCATCCATTGCACCTATGCCTACTGGGAAATTCCATATGTTAGCAAACCCATTTGCGATTTCCATCCATTCATCCTCATTTTTGGGCATCTGAAAAAAATGACAGGTGCCACTTTTGAACCCCGTACAAGTGCAATGTAGAGGTCATAAGGCAAACAAACTTTACACATTTATAATGTCTTATTTTATCACACGAAAATAAATCAAATAGTGTCCATTACGACCCCCTCTCTCCGCCTTCTAAATGTTACACCTATGTATAAGCCATTGAGACGCCCGAGTATATAAAATAAAATAACTCTCCAAACAGTGGTATTGGTTGCACAGGTGAGCATTAATGATTTACGCCTAGGTAAACAGGAAGGGCGTGCTATGTAATGGCAGGTTACATGTCTGTCCCAACCTGCTGATTGAGCAAACATAACGTGAAATGTCTCATCCTTGAGCGTATTCGTCAGGCTGTGCAAAGTATATATCTATAGTTGATAATTCATAACTTTGTTTTCCTAGGAAATAACTGCCGCACTTCTGTCTGACTCAGACACCCATGGAAGTCTTCCCGGAGATGTATCTGACCTTTCCCATGAAGAGGGCGCAGAAAATACAGAGGAACCTGTACTGACGGCTCCGCTATTTCGTTCGCCTCAACTAGAGCGAAAGAAGCCCACACCAGAATAGCATACAGTTAAAGAAGCATTTAGATGTATGCAAACATTGACGGACAAAGTGGCAAGACGTGACGAATACACAATTTATGTCGAACACATCGATAACAAACTACGCAACTCTGGCAGAAGTAAATTTGAAATTGCTATTGACCAACGCAACACTGATGATGTGCGCTTTAAACTCAAGATGGGAGAGTTCGCCCAGATACATTATTCAAGCAGCTTGCCTTCCCTTAGCAATGTACTATCCCTTCAGTCTGTGCAATGTAGCCTTAATTATTCCCAAGGACACAATCCCACCAAGTCAGTCGTTAACTCCATCACCTGTAGAGTTTTCAGTTGCTTCACCTGACCCACAAATGCAATCTCCCGCCAATGTAACACAACTTCCAGAACTGTACGATGGATATTACTTTGAGCAGCTGTAAACAATTCAGTTACATATATGTAATAAAAATTTCATTAATCTAGTTAGTTTTCTCATTTTATATTTTACTTTATTGCAATATTTACAGTGCATAGTTACACTATAGATATGGGCCAATGACACATGTACCTATTAAAGGCTGTGTCAATACCAAGATATGAAATAGGCAATTTGTTAGGTTGGGGGGATATCTGTAATGGTTGGTATCAACAACGGTAGCGGGATACCGGAAAGCCTGAGTAGGGTCGGCAAGTGTACGCGAGGGCGTGACGAAACGATAGCGCGTGCACTAAGCGCACGTGTTGCAATGGGATTATCGGACCACAAAAAAACTTGTTTTATACACAAAGAGAGTTGCGAATTAATGAAGATTAGAGGATGTTTTACGTGCCGTAGCTCTCCCAAGTGGTTACCCCCCTTCCTCTGTTTTGCCAATGAACTGTGTATCTGTGACGAGTCCCTAGCTTTCAGATATCCTGCGACCAGTATAACACTAACTTCATAGTTTCATATGCCGACCTAACCAACAGTTTCACAACCAAATATTTCTCCGAACATGGGCAGCACTTCAATATATTTCTTAATTTTACATACAAAGAATATGTTGTAAACAACATTCCCCTAACAAATACATAATCTTATTACTAAATGCTGTGCACAGTGTAAAAACAAAATCAATTAACTTTCTTACCTTCACATGTGCATTTAAAGGTGCTATCAGGGCTTTGCATACTTCTGGCACTATCACTGATATTGACTGTTCGGATATGTTGAGTGTGTACATCAGACTGGTGAACGAATCGCCACTTGAAAAATATCTGCGAGTCCCTGTCAAGCGGATGTCTGTAGAACTGCCTTTCTTAGTCTAGTTGATTGTGACGATATTTTTTGACCCATTAATTCTAGCAATACCTCAAAATCCCTTTGGAGGCGTTCTAACGAAATTCCTGAATTCTGCACCATCTTCCAACTTCAAGTCTTTCAACAAATTCTCTCCATATCGGGTACTTTCCTTCAATGCTTTTCGTGTCCACCATCTTCGCTCTCTTCTAGTTTTACCATTTAATGTTAAATATATATAACCCGCACATACTTCAGCCACAACTTCGCGTAACGACATGTTATCAAATGATTGGTGTAGACGTGATGCGATGGACGACAAACGTAACATAGATTTGTCCTAAACATTTCGTTCATCTGTGTTTATAACTTCACATGCATTTGTCAGCTACATGTGTTTAAAACAGAGTTCAACAGAAATCTGCAGCAGCAGTATCGGACAAATGTTTGTAAGTGTGTACCAGACTTTAGCACTCAACCAGGAGCCTTGAACTGTGTGCACCGAGCTCTGTACCGCCGATGTACGTTTCGTGATAAAACTGGAGGTCAACAATTCGAACCCTTTTTTGCAATCCGTCATCATCTTGCCAGGTTGGTGGAGATGGTGAAAGTAGTTGGACAGACCTGAGTTTCGTGAGCGGGAACAGTTAAGCGAGATGGTGTTTCAGCAGGAGTGTAACTAGTATGGCCATCCCCCGAGGTTCTCAGCTGAGTACACGAGTACTATGGTGCTTACGTGGTTCGTTANCCCCCCGTCTATGGGAACGTCGAGCGTCTAGACTTCTTGTGACACCACGCCACTGCTATGTAGTTCATCACGTACATGGGTATGTGGTAGCTTACAATTGTAAGCGACACCCACGAACAAGTAACACTTCACTGAACAGACGAGCGCAATAACACATTACCAAGGTGCTTTGTACTCATTCATCTACTGCCACAACTGTTTGTTCGCAGATGCACCTTTATTGGCAGTTTCCCGTTACAATAAAATTATCGTAAGACATTTAGTATTGCAAAGGTGGTTACGGCCGCAAGAAGGTGACTTTGGGTTTTTGCGCGGATAAACCCAGGCAATCACCACTCTTCATTAAATGGAACAGCATCAGGAATGCACGCCGACTTTCTCCTGCCCGCTACATCCACGGAGATTGTCTTCGCTGGAGATACAGTTTACAAATTTCAATAGCCGTGGTATGTTGTTGGGTTTTTTAAAACGTGTATAAAGCTACGACAAGACATTAAAAAATATGACAGTGATGTCGACCGTGTGTTCTAACGTGGGTAAAGGCTGTTCACGGTAAATTGAGCACTTTTGACAGCCCTGCTTAAAATCTACTTGTATGCACCTTGTGTATTCTTCCACCAGATGTAAATAAACATTCCCAAGAACTTGATCAAGGGGACTATGAAATTATTAGAAAATGCAGTAATTCACAAATTTCTTATACTTATATATGGATAAAAAAACAAAGTAAAAGAAAATATTTCAATATTCACAAATGTTTACTTAATACTTTTACGTTAACATAAAAACATGGGTAGAAATTTTTTTTATGGAAATTAAGTTCGATTTTAGTTCTGCTTTACTTATGTTGTCTTCTGTCCTCCAATTGGCTGTCGTCTGACCACGCCACATCTCTCCGCCAACCAGTAATGGCAAGACGAGAGAGAACCGGTATATTTTGTTTCGTGCATTTGTTTAATAAACATTCAATACTTCCTACCCTCTAGGCAATAAATGAAGAATAATAAACAAATTTAAAATACGGAATATCGTCTAGAAACAAATTAAATATATTTACAATAAACTATTAAAGTTACCAAAGATTATACTATATTTTGTTTAACTCGGATAATAAAGATGAATTTAAAAATTATATTAAATGAATTGGCAACATAAGCAAATACATTACAATCATATATAATTATAATATCTGTGACTAACGCTAAATATAACCCCTGAAAATCCGCAACGTTACGCGTGGAACCGCTGTTTGTTTAGGGCACCTCTTGCACAGTTTTGTTCCGGACCCGACTGTACCTCGACAACAATCGTCCTCCCTTGACTATCGATTTTCTCTTTTACTTCCATCCAGTTTCTTTGTCTCCGTTTAACCTTGAGGCGGCGAGTCAAAAATTTCCAAACCTGTTCCTCCCGGTGTGTTCAGCCCTATATCTATAGATGTGTATTGTTTCTTTTTCTTTTTATCCCCCCCCCCCCACCACCATGTTCGAAATTTATTCACGCGGGTCAAGGGACACATAACATGCCGTGAACTGGACGTCTGAACTGGCCGACGGAAGGTCGCTGTAGGTCGTGTCTGCTGTTCCATTATTACTAGGCTAGGCCGACGATCTGCCAGCGCCTTGATTTTATAAACAAAAGGATGTGTAATCGACCCATTGTGTCAGCGTTTTAGAAAGTATACTAGCATGACGTCATTATTATTGTTCTTTTATGTGGACATTTCACTTCAATCATCACGCTTAAGCATAGTTGGAACGAAAAATACTGCTGCATAGATAATCAGTCTTTTGACTGTAGACTTTTTCCATTGGAGCATTTAGGAAAGCCATTAAGTAGCGGCGGTATTTTTTAAGCTAGATCGCAGAGAATGTTCGCAAAATATTAAACATTTGAAATATTTACGTTCATTAAATGCATGTTCCAATTATCATTTATCAAACCCTTCGGGGATCAGGAACAGGAGGGAGTAGACGGTCAAAACCCGCGGCATCCCTCGCAGAGGGTGTCGAGAATTTATTTATCAGTTATCAAGAGTTTTTAACAAGTATTTCGCCATATGATGGTTTACTTGAGTTTATAATGCGGAATTTATCTTGAACAAATTGTAATAACACGTGTGTAGTGTAATATTTCTTACTATTTACAGTGTGGCTAGCATCAGGAGTAACAGGAAAAATTCTGGGAAATATCACGGAAATTGATATATAAGGTCAAGGAATTTAGATCAAATGTTTAGGAATATGTTAAGCAGATTAAATATTGGATTATAGCCATTATGCCCTCTCATAAATCGTAAAATGCACATTTTTTTTTCACCTACTTGGGGTGGGGGGAGGGGGAGATTGTCACTATATATATGCTACAATCACAGCATTTAAAAAATAACAAAAATATAGTTTTTTTTAAATGTTGGTTAGTGAGGAAAATTTGAAACGACAGGGAATTTTTTAATGAGAATACTGCTAGCCACCCTGTAATTCAAAAGCAATCGTTGGCAGTTTTTCGAATAATAACTTAATAAAAAAAACCACAAGATTAGTACTTACGCAAATGATATAAAATTTGTATAACTTAAAATGTATAAAACAATAATAACAAAATGTTGAAGAAAAAAACANCTTACGCAAATGATATAAAATTTGTATAACTTAAAATGTATAAAACAATAATAACAAAATGTTGAAGAAAAAAACCATTTTTATTAAATTATATTCTTGAAAGCTACAGTTTTAATACTGTGTTACAAATAAAGTATTTTTCTTCACAACATATAAATGTCAATATAGTAGTAATTTCGTTAATGACGATACGATCATTTTGGCATATTTACTAATTAACTGGTTTATTTACTTCAATTTTTTTTCTTTCAAAANGTTAATGACGATACGATCATTTTGGCATATTTACTAATTAACTGGTTTATTTACTTCAATTTTTTTTCTTTCAAAAAATTAGCCATATTTAAATAGAAAACTATATTGCTGTTTATGATAACTACCAGCATTCAAATATCTTATCAATAAATCTACCACCATCAAAATATACTGCGTTGTTCAAATTCTGTCGTTAAATTTAAGTTTCGGGAACCCGCGCTTTGGGAGACCTTCCAAAAACCCATTAATATTCCACAACTTTTTTTAATTGGTTTTATTACGCAACCAGCAATTTCGTAACGGAAACTTTTATTTTATCACGTATTGCAATCGTGGTTAGCCAGCATCTTGTGTATAAGTGAGCACATTTTCTTCCATACTACTGCCGTATCTTACATGGTTAAATCAGGAAAGTTGTCATCGCCTATCGTGCACTGGAGGTCCCAGCATAAATACACAACATGATCCTGAACTCTCAGCTTTGTGAGATAAGTAATGGAAAATGAGGTAGAAAACACAATACGACTTACGACCTAGCACCTAGCGTTATTATTAAAGGAGAGACGCCCCCTTGAAAATAGGGAATTAAAATAAGTTATTTGCAAAATGTCAAACTACGCGAGAAGAAACAAATTCGTGAATAGTGATAGCCTGATGTGATATGTGCCACCTGTGAACATTCGCCAGGTGATAACACAGCCCGTCGTTGGGAAATTAGAGCTGCCTTATTACCAACCAACAAACGTGTTTTACCGTGGGTGTTAATCGATTGTCATTACACAACAATAATGTGTACATTACCGGCTCCTACTTACATAGCGTTTGAACTGTGTTGCAGTGTGTTTGAAATACGCGTTTTTCTAAGAAACTATTAAACGTGTATCCAATTTACTGATCTACGAAAAGAACACACATCACATCAAACGAGGCCTGTTGAGTGATTTCAAGACGTCATGCACATTAGAAACACAATTTCATAGCACTCAAAAAAAAACTTTACCGCTTTAAAGTCCCATAGGTATAATGTATTCACGGTAACTTCAAGATTTTCTGAAGCCCTGCTAAAGATCTACTTTCCAGCCCATTTCGTATCCTTCTGCCAAAGGGTAAACAAACATTGCNCGTAAAGAAGGTCGAGGTAGGCGGGAGCCTTAAAGGAAGACAAAACGTTGTCTTAGAGTAAAACTCTCAGACAAACGGTTCTCGAAAAAACACGCGACGTTTGAAAGGGTGTGTGTTATCACCCACCAAATGTTCTAAGATAACAGATATCAAATCAGGCTAACATAATTATTCACGAATCTGTTGTTTCTTTTCAAGTAATTTCTGGCTCTTTCTAAAAACTACTTTTAATTCCAAATTTTCCACGGCGTGTGTCTCCATTAGTTACTTTATGTCATCGGTCGTGTTACGAGACTGTACCTGGAGTTCAAGATCATCCCGTATTATTCATTAAAAGTTTATAAAGTCGTGCGTTTCCCCTCGCAGGCTGCTCGTGGGAATCCAGCGATCGTTTCCAAACTGCGACGGGAAGTTTGTCATTGCAGTGTAACACGGTCTTCCCTAGCTGCTTCTCTACACCCCCCNGCACGTATATGGTCGTGACGAGGCGCATCCCCCTCCGACCCAAGTTCGACCGCTAAAAACTTTCGTCGTCACGCGATACAGGACACACCCGTCCTATAGGAGGATCCCGTAGACTACAGATGAGGTAGACCGCTTATTCGTCTTCTGCGCGTGTACCCGACTTTGAACCACCCCAAGGCAACACAGCCGTCAAAGTCACATGGACACCAGTGATGAACGTGTTTGTTTATATTGTTACGCGCTCGCCGCTGCTTCGCATCCCGCGCGAGCAAGTGCAAGTGAAGGACAGCAGTTATATGATAGCAGCGGCGGAAAGTCAAAGGATTGTTTCGAATGAACAGGCGAGTGATAGGCAGGTGGTCACGTATCTGTTACAGAAAGCGAACGGCCTATAATACAGGACGCCGCCGCACACGCCGATAAACATAACGCAGCTCGCGCCTAGCTGACCCTGAGAAGCCCATATTTATCCATTTATCACGCAGGAATGTCGTCGTCGTCATCGCCATTACTTTTCCCAGAACTTGGATTGCAGAGAACGTTCTAGATGGCACCTACCTCAATTATAAATACCACATGCGGGCCTTTGAGGAGAGGATGATTAAGAGCCGAAAGTTTGGTGTCTCGTGTGACCTTGGGCGATTCCGGAGCGGCGAGGGACGGCTGCAGCGATCTGCGAGGGTGCGTCGGCGAGCTTGTGCGCACTTAAGAGGGAGGCTGATCTGCGGGACCGTGGACTAGATGCGTGAGTGAAAAGACATTCGGGACGATGAAAATAGGCAGTTTTATCTAAACGTGTGAAAATAATTCGAGTAGTTTAAGGGACATTAGCAGGAGTAAAGANTTAGCAAGAGTAAACTGTTTTTTAAGACTTTAATTGAAATGGAGATAGTGAAAATAATATTGCGCTCAATAAGAATAATAAGAGAATAGGACGCTCAAACTGGCAAATAACAATGTTTGACTGTTTGTAGCATTGAGAATAAATATAATTATTGAATTTAATTATTTTATTTTTATTAAGATCCCCAACCCTCACAAATCGGATACGCCCCTCAGGCATCCTATGTAACAATATCTTAATTGTTAAATGACAAGCACTATTACAGTAATAAAATACTTTTACCAATTTTAATTTAATCAAACTACATTACAAATTGGTTAGAGGAATTATACATACATCTCAAAGCACTTCATTTTTTATTTAACGTTCTAACCTAAAATCCCAACCATGCCGTATTCGGTACACGTATTGGCAGAAATGCAGTTCAATGCTGGGACACGGATATTGGTTGTGCGCAGCCAGCGAGATCGCTCTACCTCATATTTAGTCTATGGAGTGTACAGAGGGGTAGCAGTTGCTATTTCTGCTTCCGGTAACACAAACTCGAACTAGCAGAAAAACAGTTGAAATAGTAGGCTAAACTAGCATAATAGCAAACCACGCTAACACACTGTTGACAATTTAATTCCTTTTCTTTGATTTTAATGCATACCACCGCACAGCGTTCCGAGACTGTGGACTTAACTAGTGAACAAGCAGTGATTAGTACATACAGAAATTAAAACCAAAATTTAGGACTGAACACTTTCAGATAACAATCAAGTAATTAAGCGTGAGATGTTATAAAAAGCTACTTTTGCTTGCAGAACGAGCAACAAAAAGTGGACAGCCGAAAGTAAACGTCATCGCCATCGTTACTTACCTAATAAAATGTATTTATTTATTTTCGACTAGTTTTCTGCCGTTTGTCGTAACTGATCTTTCCGCTACCACACAGCTCGTGAAAAGTATCGCTTGCTCTCAGGTAACAGAAATAGCACATACCTATATAGTAACGGAGGTTTGTTACAGAGCACCGCAGTTGCCGGGCCGGGCTGGGTGAAGCATGGAAGGGTGCGTGCTATTGTTCGTCTCTCCACTGGCAGAACAGCTGTGGCAGATGGCGCGCCAGCATCTCCACTCTGGCCATATTACACCGGGTGCACGCCAGGGCTGCACAAACTACTACACGCCGATACACACACACAGCATGACTACCTGGCCCTCGCTTATACTGCCTCACACAGTGTCTTGTAGGCTGTTCGCGGTCAACTCAGCACTTTTCAGGCCCTAGTCACTTTTCCCTTTCAGCCATTTCTTATCCTTCAACAACATTTTAAAATAAATATTGCCATGTAATGAATAAACACAGAGCATATATTCAATCGCTATTTGAAGTTGACGTCTGAAACTAAAACTTTACCGTGAATAGTCCCCGAAACTATTAAACGTATGTCCAATAGGCTCATATACGAAAACAACACTCACTTCAGACTAGGGCTCTCGATTGCTTTCAACACGTCACGCAATTTACAAACACCATTTCACAACACTCAGACATTACTAAAAAAAAAAATATATATTTTTTTACAAGGCGCTGCATCTCAAAATATACGCGTTAAATACAAAAATACTCGAGGGTTTAGAATTGCTACACACTTTCCAGCAATAAATGCTAGGACGGCCGCTGTAAGTCCCATAGATACAGGCAGCATGGCGATAACACTGCACGTCAGTTCAGAGTCGTGCGCATAGCGGCGATGAGGCACTTGCTGCGCGTGGTCGAGTTGCCCTTATCGCTCACGCAGGTATGTGCCTCAGACGTGTTAAACACGTATGAAACAATATTAAACACATATTAAACAAGTATGCACACCGATTGCAACAGACGTTCAAGTTATAATTTCGTTTATATGTATTGAACGATAAACAAACTAAAAATTTAAAATAATCTTGAATTTAACGAAATCGGTGCAAGCTGACGTCAGTTTAGGTGAAAGCGAAGGTTATTGGTAGTGCATAGATACAACTGTTTTAAATGTAAAAACTGCTCATGNCCCCAGATTCCAGATACAACACATTCAGTTGCACTGAATTACAACTTACAGGCTGTCCACGGTTAATCGAGCACTTTTGAAATCATCCTTTGAAAAATTTCAGTGTCCCTACCTCCAAATATTTTAACGTGCAACTGACTGACATGCGCCCTGTAAAGTTGGTAACGACCAAAGGAAAGTAGTTCCATGCCTTAACGTTGAATTAAAAGCGCTATGTAAACATTTGCGAATTCAGAAATGAGTTTTTTTAAACCATCTGTTTCTTTTGATGCATATAAATGTAAGAATTAGCAAATTTGTAAAATATTTACTTTTCTAACAATTCCACCGTTTCACTTGTCCTACGCATGAACAAAGTGATCCAAGCCCATGGCAATGTTAATTTTTAAAATAGAGCGGAATAATACCAAATGTTTATACAAGTAGATCTTAAGCAGGACTTAAAATTGCTCAGTTTGCCGAGAACAGCCTATACCAGGGAGTCTTTCAAAACTCCAATGTGTACACGCCTTCGATTTTATAAAAAAAAATAAAAAAATAAAAAATATTGAGACAGAATTGAAATAAAGTAAACACAACGAGCACAATTTACACTTCCATGTGAACCGACCACCTGGGCTTACGGGGAACCAGTTCAATGTCACCAAACGTAGTGAACTTGTATCAAAATTGAGGTCGTAAAGATTGTAGCAGAATGAGTGTCACCTAATGACAAAATATAGCCACACTAAGTCTCGATCTAGTAACCATGTTTTTGTAACTTACGTACTTGGGTATTACATTTATTTTCTCTTTTTCCGCGATGAGACACCACTAACACTCCAACCTCTGTTTATTTATCAGGAAGGTTCTCTCTCACAGTATGGCAACACTATACATACGTTCGCAATGTTTTGAACAAGACATTAATATCTTATTTTAAGTGCAATTATCAATGCGTGACTACACAGTTCATAAATAACTAAACGTTTTACTTTAATAGGAATTATCATTTTATTTTGAATAGTAGTGTGCAAATTGTTCAGGTTTGGAGCGTAGCTTAATTGAGGTATTTGTACGGTGTGTGGCTGAGGTGCTCGTCTCTCAGTTGGCAACACTACTACCCACAAAGGCTATTGTGTGCGGTGCTTGGCACACACTTCGGAGGGCAAAAAATGGAACAGAGCAGACCGTTTCCTGTTTCCAATTTTTTTTTAGATATTAACTTTAATGTTTCATTCTAAAATAAATTTAAACTAAACTCATTCAAGTGCATATCATATAGTTCTTTGCAGTGCTAAATAAACATTTCTGAGTAGAGGAATGTAAACATGTGGTGAAAGTTACAGTGAACGAACTATATAACTTCTCACTTGTCCTCCACAGTAGCACCACCACGGCGGTCGACAGGACGTGCATATCGATTGCACTACCGATCGGGGATTAATCGGCACGGAGCTGCGGCTGCGTGAATCGATAGTGAACGCCTTGTTGAATCGCGTCCACGAAGAAGGCACATCGCCCTCCTGGCCAGCGACGCGGACAGTAATGGTAACTCCTGGGAAATTTACTATTAAACGAAAATTCTGGATACTTTTTAAATGGAAGGCGGGAAGGGGATTTTTTCACGAAATTGAAATCCGAGGAAATTTTGAGGACTAATATGATATTTCCAACATCGCTGCTCTTGCAAAACTTTTAATTCCACATTCTAATGGTGAGGCAGAACATATTTTTCAGCATTGTCACTGATGTTAAATGCAAGAAGTGTAACCGACTTGGCACAAACATGTACAATTCTGTTTGTAATTAAAAACAGATTTATGTCTAAAACAGGTTAACAGTATTGTCACCCCAGAAAAATGTTTGCAGTTCTTTCGACAATAACAAGAGAGATATTTAAAATTAAATTACTTATTTTTTTACTTTAAGTGTTAATATTTTTTAAATATTTTTAATGGGCATAAGTGTATTGTCTTGAAAGCATATACCTACAAAGCAGATTAACAGTAAGGAAAATTTGTTCTTGGCCTGTTACCATCACTGGACGCGGGGCAGTTAGGCGCGACAGCAGACAGCAAACAAGGAACCAGTCCTTTCGCTGCCGGCTTCTCCCACAAGCGCAGCATCATTTTATTGCTATTTTTAAATGTCCCCAAGAGCGCAAGACTTTAGTAAGGCAACACTATTTATTTTGGAAATGGGAAAAGTGTCGGCCATGGCCTGCAGTAAGGATTCGCATGGAGCGACTTCGCATAAGCCTGGAAAACCGAAATAAGGATGACCGGGCCGTGAACCGAACCCGAGTCCTCCCGAATGCACGTCGAGTTGTTTACTACTGCGCCACCCCAAGAGGAGGGGACAGTCCTGCTTTCATTAAAAAAAATACAGGTAATATTGTCTTATTTGGTTTCATTATTCATCAATCCAGCGTTGGAATTTCTTCCAACATTATATCGTTCATGATATTCATTATACTGAAAATACAAGATGTCCACAATGAAATTCCCTAGTATCGTTAAGTTCTCAGGAGAAAACGAATAGAGGTCGGCACTTTGTTGACGCGCACACCACTTCAAATCAGTGGACTTCTGCACGAGTTACTTTGGTGACACGCGGGATGTCTAGTACGTGCCCTATTACCGTCCAGGTTCGCTGCAACATACCCGGAGAAACAGTACGGGTCGCTTCCACAATCCTGCTGAGCTCTGGATGCAATTTTTTCAGGCCGGTGGATAGGGAGAGATGGCCCAACCAACGCAGTGGCCTCCACGTTCCCCGGACATCACGCTGTTGAATTAATTTTTAATGGGCTACGTTAAAGGGGATCGGTCCCCGCCATCTTGGATTGACGGTTCGCCGTTAACTTGCAAAACAGATTTCATATTTTATTTTCGGCGTCGACAAGGCATAGGGCATTGCTCTGCACATGTTCCAATACATGTATAGCAAGACTACTATTGCCAGAATAATTTATGTAACTGCCGGCAAGAAAAATTACTTATTTCTTGCCAGCAGTTACCAGTCAAAAATTAATAAACGCGGTATAGTTGTAATAGACTGATAAAGTAGCTCCGCATCTACTTCCTCAGCTGGTTTATTCTTTCCCAACGAAACAGAGACCCCCATAGTGTGGCTCAAAAAAGGTAGTTTGATCTCATTTCAGGTTTGCACAGAAATGTGAGGGATTCTTTGTTACAGAAAATATTTATTGTTGAAAACTTTCCCAAAACAGATGCAAATTATATTTTTTTAACACCCTAACAAGGATTACATAATTTTACCCCAGCTAGTTACAAATACACTTCCAACTATTATTCCCTCAGTTACAAAAAAGACTCTTTTATAATGAGAAACCTATCTTTTGAAAATAATTTTTAACAGCAGACCCCACCCCCTCCTCATCAACCCTTTGTTATGGAACAGAGTTCCGATCTATTTCAATCCCTGGCATTGTCTACACGCAAAGGGGAGAACACGAGCCTTGCATTCAATTTTCGCCCCCTTATAGAAGGATTTCTGATGTTCAAGTAGTATAGAGCGCCCCCTGGTGACGTCACAATCTGGCCCGCGTCGTCCGTTGTCCTGGAGACACGAAGGGGAAGGGGTAAGACACGAATAGTCGTCGGTAAGGCAGAACTGCGGCCCATGCGCTAGTATATCGCCAGCTCTCAAGCCAGCACCCAGCAGTGGCAGTAGTCAGACGGGGCGCTCGCACCCAGGTAAGCCAAGTCCGCACCAGTACTTCCCACGTAGATCATATAGAAAACCAACAGCAAATATAGCGAGGAATTATAGGCGCTTACACCCGGTGGTAGGTGAGACACCGTCACAAATTTTGTTGAACATTCTCAAATAGAAATTGTGAAAAAATAGTGAAAATCCAAGATAGCGGGGCCTGATACAAAAATTAATCCAAAGTTTGATATCTGGGGAACGTGGAGGCAATCCGTTGTTCCATCTCTCCCTATCCACCAGCCTGGAAAAATTGCATCCAGAGCCCGGCAGGAATGTGGAAGCAATCCGTACTGTTACTCCGGGCATTTTGCAGCTGTCTTGGACGGAAATCAGACTAGACATCTTGTGTGTCACCAAAGGGGCTCGCATAGAAGTCCCTTGGATTTTCTTAACAACTTTTAAAGTGCTGTGCTACTCATGTACGCCAAAAAACTGTCCATATCTCTATTCGTTTACTACTGGGAACTAACGATATTAGGGAGTTTCATTGTGGACAACCTGTATTACATTCAGGGTACTGGAACAGTGATCAGTATGAAAATACAAGAATTTTGTATTATTTTTACAAACAGCAATGGTTTGTCTGTAATGAACTTAAAAAATCAAGAACCACCGTATCGCCTGGCAGCTGTAGTCTTTCGTTTGATAACTTGATGTAGCTAGATAACTTGATGTAGCTTCGGTCAATGAAGATACTTTCCATTAATAGATACTCGTTCATAATGCTTAATAAGTGTCAGCTTAGATGTAGAAAACACTTCCTCCTTTTCTAGTTTGTGGTAAACATTTTGAGACTGTTGCTTAACTCCATAGAAACTTTGCAGTTGTTTTAATTTTAATGTTCTGACCGCCTGCGACTATCGACAGAAGGGGGTTAAAGACTTCCTGCCTCTCTTGTTGCGCTCCTGGACATCCCGATCACCACTGGTTAGTTACCTTTTTTTCTCTTGTCAGCATCCCTACTGTAGACTCCAGGATCTACTACAGACTCCAGGATCTACTACAGACTCCAGGATCTACTACTAGACTCCAGGATCTACTATAGAAGTCCCCTAAGACAAATAACAATGAAATTGTTTAGTATTTAACAACGTTTTATAAAAATAAAGGATTGTGTAATATAAACTACATGATTAAGTCGTACATGCCAGATACCAGTTTTCAAGCGTATTGCAAATTTGGCTGTTTATTCACTAAGACTGATAGTTGTCAGTAGAAAAAAGGCTTTATCAATTTTATCTTCCTCAGTGCATTTGTTTTCTGCGTTTTATTTATGCTGCGTTGTTTAGATAAAGTGCTTTATACCTATACTTAATCGTTTAATGAGGTCGTTCTAAAACAACATATAATTTTATGGTGAAGTCAAAAACATTTTAATTTTGAAACAAGTAAATTTATTTCGCAAGCTTACGATCGATCTTAAGGCTCCCGCCTACCTGGAGTTTTTCTTCGCGTTTGAGACTGAAAAGCTCGGGAACGATAAGGACGACACTGCCATACGCATCAAGTGCGCAATCGCCGCTAAGCGCAAGGCTCTGAACTGGCGTGCAGTGTTCTCGTAGTTCTGCGTGTACCTACAGGATTTCAGCAGTAACCCTATTATTTTATTGGTGTAAAGTCTATAGGAAGGTTGAGTGCAGGGCCCTCGAGTAGTTTTGTATGTATCTGATGCGTATATTTTGAGATACAGCGCTTTGAAAAGCTGTTTTGGACTGCTCTGAAATGGCGTTTCTATTGTGAGAGACATTTTGAAAGTACTCAACAGCCATCGTCTAAAGTGTATGTTCCTTTCGTATATGAGCACATTGGACGCACGTTTAATAGTTTCGTGGGAAAACGTGTATTTCAAACACTCTGCAACGCAGTTCAAGCGCCAGGTGGTCCCCTCGCATTTAGCTTTTCGTACATGACCGTCTGTTGCTAAACTCCAACAACAGAACTGAGAGAAGTGGCGCAGTGATAAACTACGGATTAACATTCGTGATAACAATGGTTCATTCCCGGTTCGGCCAACCCGATTTCTCTTTTCCGTAGTTTCCCGAAATCACTCCAGCGAATGCTGAAGTGGGTCCTTAACAAAGCCCTTGGCCTATTCGTTCCCCGTTCCTGTTTCTCTGAGCAATTTACCCCGTGTCTATTATCACCTCGCTGTCGAAGAGACGTTGAGCCCCACCTACCTCCAATAATATGAGAAAGAAAACTTTGTCATAGTGGAACCTAACGCAGGGATTGTATATTACTGTCGTCTAATAATGACGCAGCCGGCACATCGGCCATATTTGATTCCCCCTCCTCGTTAATACACAAAGTACTGCGACAGGGTTAAAATGCGTGTACCGGTGATAAAAAAGCTTAACTGCGATCTTCGTTGCAGCCCACCTTCTTTAAGCGCTAGCATGCGCTTTTAACCATGAAACCATAAAAACAGTTGCGCGTCGAGGATATCCATTTGTGAACGATTACAACTTTAGCTCATTAATTCGTGTTATAAAGGAAGATCTATTACGGGAAAATCTCGCCGTGTGGAGCACATCCGTAATCGGCTCTCATAAGATCGTATAGTAAAGTTCAAATGAGAAAATAATCTTGATGTAGCTTTGAGGGAGGGAAGGTAGAGGAGACATGTAGGGAAGGGCTATCTCGAGCAACTGCCACTGGAGGGAGGGAAACCACGTGGCACTGCTAACGCTTTATATATATATATATATAATATATATATATATACACACACACACATATATCTGCTGCCGCACTGTTAAATAACGCGCTGCGCGACTTACGTTTTTTCGACAGGTTATATGCACACGCGGAGCAGCTCTCGCCCAACCGCACTCGGCCGNAGCGGCAATAGACCTGCCCGACGCGTTTTTTACTTCTGCGCGTCATTTCCTCATTTGGATTTCACTACATTATTTGTTAAATACAATACATTTTCATGTTCAACGACATAATGTTTGGCTCAAATACGGCAGAAAAATATTCTCTGCTAGCGCGCCTCCCGATTGGCGAGCCACAAAGCCGGGAAGGCAGACGGCGCGGGAGCCAAAGTCGGACACCCCTGTGCCGCGGGAGCAGTGGACAGGTACGGAGACTCCCCGACCAGAAAGAGAAGGCGGAGAGCCGTCGTCGTGGGGAGTGCTAAAATTGGCTGGAGCTGGAGTTCTCCAGCTGTTGCCTTGCACGCCGGCCGGCTCCAGCCACGTCATCGCGAGCGGCTTGCATGCCCAGCCAGACGCCCCCAGCCACCTCTGTCACGTTCTCTGCCTCTTCAACTGCCCACGCCTCGCCACCGCCGCACCATACCACCGGGACCGCACTGTTGCCAACTCTCTGCATTTACCACCACACCTGGTGGATTTTGATTTATAAACGCTGTTCGTGTTATAGTGAGCACTTTTCAAATCGACCTTAGAAAAAGTCACTGTTCCTACCTGCATATACATATTTTAACGCGCCAACTGATTGACATCCGCCCGGTAAAGTTGGTAACGATGGAGGGTATGAAGTTCCATATATTGACGTCGAATAAAAAGTGTTACGTAACCATTTGTGATAACTTTAAATTATTCATATTTTTTTAATGCATCGAAGTGTAAAAATGAGTAATTTTGTAAAATAATTACTTCTCTAAGGTAAATTTTACATAAGGCGGAAGAGTACACAACGTGCATAGACAGATCTTAGGCAGGGCTTTCAAAAGTGCTCAGTTTACTGTGAACAGCCTATACCTGCTTGCCAAAATTGACTGGCGCAAGTGCATTGCAGAAGTTCGGTAGAATTAACTTGATTAAAGAACAATTAAATATTCTATAGTAGTGTTCAAAAGACTAAAAAACATTCAAAAAACATTTCGTGCCCAAAGACATGATTCAAGTTCTCATTTCAACTCTTAAGTCGTCTGTGACCAAGAGTTAGATTTTTGGGCGTGAATGTGACAAACGGGTTATTTTCAAAATCTGTTTTAGGCCTTGTCCGAAGTGGCAGATTTTGTTGGCAAAATGATCACGTGACACGGTTTTGTAAAAAAAAAAGTTACTTATTTGGTACTTTGGTATTCCGTATTTTTGTAGGCTATCTATTTAGCGGATGCCAGCAAAAATACAAAATGACAAAATCAGCGCCATGTTGGTTTTGACCTTCGAAACACATACGCGAATACGTAATTAAAATGTTTTTTTTTTTTTTTAATAACAAATGACTGTTTATAAAATACACTAGGCATGTTTTAAAAAGTAAGTAACATAAGGGTTGTGTTTTGTTTATACATGTTGCAACAAACTTTATTTTAAGTGTTCATTGCAAAATTTATTATTTTCTTACATATTAACAACATGTTATTCGCAGCATTCCAGTGATCATTGCTTAAATATTACGTCAGTTTTAAACGTTAAATTTAGATTTTAAAAAATTTTCACTGTTAATGTAAAAATGCGTTGCCGCGAGTGCTGAACAAGTGATCGTCGACAACGTCCGAATTGAAATTTACAAAAAAAAAAAAAAAAAAAAAAAAAAAAAAAAACGAAATTGTCATTTTGAACACGACCTCAGTGGCGAAATGTTCTCTGCAGAATCTTCAGAGTCGTCTTTAGACACACATATCGTACTTGTAATCAGTAGTAGTTTATCAAGGACTGTGGAAAGGCGGCGCAGCGCGCGAATTGCCACGCGATAAAATAAGGAATAACATTTGAGCCACTGAATATATTTGGATGAGGTTAGATTTATTGCAAAGCTATTAGAATGTGCTGGTACTTAACTACCATACACAGCAGCAATGCTTCATGCAGTCTATGTTTCAAAGTTGCCAACTTTCTGCGAAATAAACAGCTATTAAAGTCACAAAGTCTGAAAACATGGCAAAACTATTTTCTTAAAATCAACAAAATTATATTTAGAGCTCTATGATATTGAAATTTATATAAGAATAAAATAACAGGAGCTTTCAAGAAGACGAAATTATGTTAAAATTAAGCAGCGGGCGGTGATCCAATTTTATATAATAAAATAAATAAATAATTTTTGCACATGTGCCAAGTTTGCGGCTTTTGGACACTATTAGAAAATATTAATTTTTTATTCGGAAACCATGAACTGCATCAATTATTTCTGTATGCCATGGTTAGGTTAATTAAAAAATACAGTAAAAAATACGCCATCGGAATATATTTGGTAATTTAAATTATGTTCTCGATTTTATGTTTAGGGAATTAGTGCACTGCGAGATCCTCCCACGGCGTCAGAATGTAAACAACCCGTTAACGCAACTGCCATGTTACAGTGGCAAGCACAAGTACGTAAAAATAATAAGAAAAATAAATGCTAAAAATATTGTGTTTGAATTTTTTAAGGGCGGGAAATAGTAGAGCGGCGTTTTATTAATTAGGTCAACGACCTGCGCCATTCCACGTTCACAGTTCGTTATCTCGCGCAACGCCACCGCTGCTATGGTAACTATTATACTATATTTGATAACTACCAAGACGCATCACTTCCGCGGCAAGCCTGCCTGGCGCTTGAACTGCGTTGCAGTGTTTGAAATACAAGTTTGCCCACGAAACTATTGCACGTGCATACGATGTGCTTATCAGCGAAAAGCTCACACACTTCAGACGAGGTCTGCTGAGTGCTTTCAAGAAACGCCATTTCAGGATACTCCAAAATCTGCTTATTCAAAACGCAGAATCTTGGAATATACGCGTCAGATACACACAGACTAATCAAGGTCTCTACACAGAACCTTGTTACAGACTAACAATACGATGATAGGGTCGCCGCTGAAAGTCCCATAGGTACACGTAGCACAACGAGAAAACTGCACGCCAGCTTAGCGGCGATGGCGCACTTGATGCACGTGGCAGAGTAGCCCTTATCGCTCCCACACTTCTCGGCCTCAAACGCGGAGAAAAGTTCCAGGTAGGCGGGAGCCTTAGTGCCGACGTAAAGAATGAACCCAAGTTAAAACAGAACCTCAAATTATAATGTTAATGTGGCACGGTTGCGCACGGAAGAATAAAGAGAGCGTGGCCCACATGATTGTCCGCAGTGGTTGTGCACGATCATCGCTGTGGCTTCCTTGTCACACAACCATGACTCCTTGTGCACGGCCACCGCGCTCACAGGATTCACCTCAACACTGCGAACTTACAGAAGAAGTAGAGCGGCTTCAAGTGGAGCAATACACCCAATGTGCAAACAAGCACGGCTCATTACTAACTACTACACACATTACCCTCATTGTCACACAAGTATGACCTACGTATGCTGCATATGGAACACTCTACAATATTTTGCTAGGATTTATTTATTCAAATGTTTTAGAAATCAATACGTTGAAATATGAGCGTATTTCCATCTTTTATTCCTCCGAAATAAAACTTTGCAAAATAACCTTCAAATAGCGCAATCATAATAATTGCAATAGTTGCATGTAAAAAAATATTTGTAGTAATGTCAAAAATAAATTTTAGTAATAGATTTTATGTACATTTACATTAGCCATAAAAACTAAAATTTTCGTGCCTGAAATGGATACGCATGCATAAAATCAGTCGTAAACATTGTTACCGTACTAATTTTTCATACATACAACGAGAATAATTATGATTGCCTTGATTTATGTTTTCTTTGCAAATGGTATTTCTTGAAACATCTACAATATGCTTAAATTTGTATTTAAAATAGGCTCGCATTAACTAGCTTTAAAAACATCAAGTAAATCCTAGCAAACTATTTTACTTAAAAAAATGCAAGTATATACAGAGCGTTTTTTTTCTAACCTACCCTAATTCTAAGTGTTAGATGTACGTCCGAGGTAGGGACGGGAGCTAAGTGCTGCTCTGGGTTGAGCCCCATACGCCCACTGGGGACATAGGAAGCGCCTTTATTTCTACCTTAAGGGGCCGGCCCGCCTGCCTGGCGCTAGAACTGCAGGTTTTTTTTTTAAAGAAACTATAAAGTGTGCGTCCAATGTGAACTAAGAAAACACCACACACTTCAGACTATGACTGTATTACTTATCATTCACGCACGTTATAAACGCGATTTCAGAACACTCCAACATTGTTAAAAACTACTTTTTCAAAGCTCTGTATCTCAAAACATACGCGTTATATACATACAAAAGTACTCTACAGACATGGACTGAACTGTGCTACAGAATTTCCACCAATAAAATTATAGAGTCACCGCTTAATATACATACAAAAGTACTCTACAGACATGGACTGAACTTTGCTACAGAATTTCCACCAATAAAATTATAGAGTCACCGCTTAATATACATACAAAAGTACTCTACAGACATGGACTGAACTTTGCTACAGAATTTCCACCAATAAAATTATAGAGTCACCGCTTAATATACATACAAAAGTACTCTACAGACATGGACTGAACTTTGCTACAGAATTTCCACCAATAAAATTATAGAGTCACCGCTTAATATACATACAAAAGTACTCTACAGACATGGACTGAACTTTGCTACAGAATTTCCAACAATAAAATTATAGAGTCACCGCTTAATATACATACAAAAGTACTCTACAGACATGGACTGAACTTTGCTACAGAATTTCCAACAATAAAATTATAGAGTCACCGCTTAATATACATACAAAAGTACTCTACAGACATGGACTGAACTTTGCTACAGAATTTCCAACAATAAAATTATAGAGTCACCGCTTAAAGTCCCATAGGTAGAGACTGCACGCCAGTTCAGAGCCCTGCGCGTAGCGGCGATGGCGCACTTGTAGCGCGTGCCAGTGTGACCCTTACAGCTCTTGCGCTTCTCAGGGAGGTATGGTTAGGTTACTAGTACTGGGTAATTACCGGCCAGCTAGTTTAAGATGGTTCCTCCATGAAGCGGCATCGTGGTGCCGAGTGTTAACTATTCTGCAGCTGANCAGCTAGTTTAAGATGGTTCCTCCATGAAGCGGCATCGTGGTGCCGAGTGTTAACTATTCTGCAGCTGAACTCACGCAGCGTGGGAACCGGACGAGCTGCGGCGAGACAATGGTCTTGGCATTCCGCAGCTAATTAGAAAAAAAACCTAGTTCAATGAACTGCGAAGAATGATAGCAGTGCCGAGTGCACAAACGTTATGGGCTCCGCCTGGTTGGCGCATGAAGCCGGTCCGTAGTAGGTTTGGTAGAAAACAAGTAATTCATTAACGGTNGGGGGGGGGGATTGTCGTGAGAATTACGACAACGGGTGTTTTCGTATTCAGTTCCAGCAGCTGAATTTTCTATATAGTCTATTCACGGTTTACTTCCAACTTTTTTGAAGCCCTGCTAAAGTTCTACTTTCACGATATTCCACCGCCTCATACAAACAAAGCTTAGAAAATTACACCAATCGGCCAAAGCACAGCATTCATGCGCACTCTAAGAACTATTTTTTAATAGGCATTGCCAACACACGTATTTTCGCCGTCTTTATTCATATTAGTCGTATATGAAAAATAATTTATAAATAAAATATAAGTAAAAGTTCAATTTATNTTTCGCCGTCTTTATTCATATTAGTCGTATATGAAAAATAATTTATAAATAAAATATAAGTAAAAGTTCAATTTAACAAAAAATAATGTACTTTTATGCTAACACAATTATAAAACGCCTGTGATATATTGCATATTTAGGTAGGTAACAACTAAACACGTCATACATGGGGTGTTTTTTCAAGTGTTTGATTAAAAGAAAGTGTGAATAAACCGCGAATGGACTTTACAGAAACTTTCAGAGTTGTCTTCTGACGCGAATGATAGTTTTATATTTATTAGCGAGCCTTCAAATACAGAGTCACCGCTTAAAGCCGCGTCCAGTAGACTCGCCGACGGAAAGACTACACGCAAGTCGAGCACCTTGCTCGTAGAGGCGATGAGGTGATGAGGCGAGTGATATACATAATCGGCAGTGGAGATTACTGACAGAGGTGTTCTGGCGTATGGGATAGACAACTGATGTGTCGGACAGGCAGTCTCGGCAGTAGCAGACTACCACGAAATTGTGACATTGCTGTATCCGCCGAGGATACCAGGAAAATAAGGATGGGCTAGTATTAGATTATTTCCACCTGAATCAAATCACACATAATAATATCCCCTTATAATTGAAAACAACATCCATTGCTAATGGCATGACGACGAACTTGTCGGGTACAGTGGACGCCATTGCAATGCTGGTACTGCTGACGAGTGTTCCATCACAGATCACTGATTGGCTGTTCCTGTATGCGGTTTCCGGCTGACCAGTAACCTCTACACTGACTACAGAAAAAGCAACGTATAGACTACTCACGGTAAAGTGAGCACATCTGAATGCCCTACGTAAGATCCACTTGTATAAATATTGTGTATTCTTCCACCATATGTAAAATTAACTTTGCCATGGACCTCATCGCGTTATTTGTGCTTCTATTAAATCAAACTTAAATTATTAGTAACGCTAATATTTTAAAAATTTGCTAATTCTTGCGTACACTTATATGCATTTAAAAAACGGAATACAAGATAAATAATGTCTTTCCTGATACTCAATTCAACGTTAAGGCATTAAACTACTTTCTCGTCGTTACCAACTTTACTGGGCGCATGCCAGTCAGTGAACCCATTAGCAGGTAGGGGCAGTAAGTAACACACGTCAAAGATTAATTTCAAAAGTGTTCATTTAACGGTAAACAGTCTATAGTTCCGGCTAAAAAAAAAAGTCGCTAATCGTTATGATGCCAATCCCTGTGACAATGCTGGGACGCGTGATATGTTTTTTTCTTCACGGAAATGTCTTAGCCAACAGAGGACACGCCTGACGAAATGTGCACGCAAGCACACACCTTGCTCTTATTACGTGTATGTTGATAGGTCAAACGCAGCATGTACCGACCAGCGTTCAAACTCGCAGAATAGTTGCTGCTTTGTTTCGAAACAACTTTCCTCGTGCACCGTTCCTGACCGACCTCAAGCTTTCACTTTCACGTCCACTATCCGCCCCCAGGTCCACAGGACCACTCACAGCTACTTACGCTGTAAAAAATCCCGCATGTTGACGGCATTTTTTTACGAGAGTGTTCCGCCTGCCTGGCGCTTGAACTGCATTGCAGTGTGTTTGAAACTATTACACGTGCCCCCAGTATGTTTACCTACGAAAATACATAATACCCCAGACGAGGAAGGAATTCTACTTTAAAGTTACCACGCATGCTGTAAATATTACTTTGGAGCTCTCCAATATAGCTAAAAACTGCTTTTTAAGACGGTCTTATCTGAAAACACGAGTCAAACTACGATAGCAGCCTATATTGAACCTTGCTACAGACTTTTCATCAATAAAATGATAGGGTCACCTCTGAAAGTCCTATAGGTACACGCAGCACTACGAGAACACTGCACGCCAGTTCAGATCCGTGTGCGTAGCGGCGATGGCGCTGTTGTAGCGCGTGCCAGTGTAACCCTTATAGCTCTGTGCTCCTCGGCCAAAAAACGAGGACAACGAACGATGCAGGCAGGCGGGACCCTTCCGGCGCTGTCAACCAAGCCGGCAACCGCCAACTTCAAATGGGGAATCAATGTTAAACGAAATTCTTTCTCATTGCGTTCATTTTAAATATAACTATGTCAAACAAAAAACAATTTTGACGCGACTCTCAAACAATATTGCTACATAAAATTACATTTGAAAAAAGTTATTAATTCATCTTTTTTTGTTGTATGTAAATTTCAATATTACATTTCAGAAAAAAATACATTAAACAAAAATATCGACAACCTGTCTTAATGTAGAAATAAATATTTCTTAAGAAATGTCACGTAGAATATTTTTTTTTTGNCAAAAATATCGACAACCTGTCTTAATGTAGAAATAAATATTTCTTAAGAAATGTCACGTAGAATATTTTTTTTTTTTGTTTTAAATTGTTATCTTTAAAAGTGACGCAATGAGAAGGAATTTCGTTTAACATTGCTTCCCCGTTTGAAGATCACGACCCCGCAGGGAATCGAAACGGGTTTGCATAGGTGAGAGGCGAGTAGTCTAGCCACTACACCACCGCGGGTTTCGGGAACGAACAAAGCCACTTGGACCTATTCCTTCAGACATCAAAGAGTAGTATAAGGCACCTGTAATCCTAAACTGGAAAAATTAGTTGTCACATTTGTAGAAATAAAATATTTATGCCCAAACTCTTTACTAGAAGGTCGTAGGCGAANCAAAAATATCGACAACCTGTCTTAATGTAGAAATAAATATTTCTTAAGAAATGTCACGTAGAATATTTTTTTTTTGTTTTAAATTGTTATCTTTAAAAGTGACGCAATGAGAAGGAATTTCGTTTAACATTGCTTCCCCGTTTGAAGATCACGACCCCGCCGGGAATCCAAACGGGTTTGCATAGGTGAGAGGCGAGTAGTCTAGCCACTACACCACCGCGGGTTTCGGGAACGAACAAAGCCACTTGGACCTATTCCTTCAGACATCAAAGAGTAGTATAAGGCACCTGTAATCCTAATCTGGAAAAATTAGTTGTCACATTTGTAGAAATAAAATATTTATGCCCAAACTCTTTACTAGAAGGTCGTAGGCGAANCTGGAAAAATTAGTTGTCACATTTGTAGAAATAAAATATTTATGCCCAAACTCTTTACTAGAAGGTCGTAGGCGAATGGTAAGCGTCATAGACTACGAAATTTTTTATTAGTGTTCAAATATGGCTGCAAAATAAAATACTGTAACTTTTTAAAATTTCTTTTTATACATAGTAAACACCCGCATAATGAAAGTTAAAGGTTTTTTCCGTAATCTCTTTTCTTTAAAACGGAAGTACAGAAGAACTTACTAGCAAATATAGGGAGAGGTTCAGTGAATTTACGGAAAGTTCTGTAAAATTTACGAAAAAAACCGTTATTGATAAAGCATTATGTCCGTAACTTTACGGAAAGTTCTAAAAATCCGTTACCGTCAATTTCCTGTAAAATAAAGGCATTTTCTATAACAGTGTAGAATAGAAGCAGTCAGGAAAACAGCTCACGAAGAATTAATGTGATTACAACAAATACTACTGAATTTCACTCCGTGACACGCAAACGATGGCACTGTACTTAAGCACCGTAGTAAAAGTGTATTATGATAGTTGTAGGTTGCGATACCTCTAGCCCAAACGTAAGTGAGACTATCCGCACTGAAGATGTGTGATATATNTATATATATATTCACAACGGAACGGAAAGTAAAGGAAGGAAGTTGGCAGAAACGGGGAGAAGTGTCAAAACACACGCCAGATCAGCCTAGGTCTCTCACTGAAGCGACCCCGTCTTAACCTGCGACGATATTCCAGCACCGCGGTCAGGATGAGAGCGAATCGCGCCTGAGCTGTCGTACGAGTCTCACTGTAAGCAGTCACGCCTATTCGGAACTTAAAACCATGGAATATTTCAATAGAAATCTTATCTTCAAAGTCAATATTTTCTTGCCCGTTAATAAATTTGGTTACTGAAACACCAATATGGTCGTAGAATAGTGTCAAAGTCGGCGAAAATCGCAGTATGTAGCCTTCTGTTGACGGCATTTCTTATGTAAACCAGTGTTTTGAACTATATCGACAATGATATATCTTTTCTGAATAGATTAAGAACCTACTGTCATTGCTAACAATCCCGAGGAAACAGAACACAAGCGAAGCTTGTTTATCCTACTTTCCATCCCGCCGCATTGCTTCCTTACGGCAGGACGTGACCTTGAAGCGTTTAACATTTCTACTATGCAGGGACTTCCATTCTACGCGTACAAAGAACAATGGACCTGGCACGGGTTGCATTAGAACACTGTAATAATTACGTCTTTCGCGTTTCAAGGTTTAACTACGTCAAAGCGTGTTGCGAAATTTCTTGAAATTCAAGTTTGTAAATATGATGTAGGTATTAACATTTCCAATTTCGTGGCATCAGTCAGCTCCATCTTTTGGTTGCCACCATTGCTTCACTAATACGAGAGTCGTTGCCCCGACGCTTGGACAAGGAGCCTCTCGACTAATGGAAACTGCCCAGCCAACTACAAAGCACCAGCGGACATGGGACGGGCAATAAATGGACAAGATGTCCTGGTAGCTGTCACTGCTACTGCTGGCAAGACAGCAACTGTTACAAACTCCGACAACTGCACCTTCAACACATCTGCCCACGTGGGTCAAGTCCTGTAGAACTTGGATTCCCATAAAGACCTGCCAGCAGTACACTTAGTACCTTAGGGTAAACGGTGACAAAATAAAATGAATCATTTCTACCGACACTTGTCAATACTTAGGTCAGTAATACTACATCCATTCAGCTGGGTCCTCGGTTGTTTCATGCTTATGCAACATAACTGCAACTTTGCATTCACAATATTGGAAATTACATCACTTCACATCCATGTAAGGAAATAAATTATTCAATCACTGATACCTTGTACTCTTTAGGATTTCGAAAATAGCATTACGCGTGGCTAATCTTGGTGCGTTGCGAGAAGGG
>NQII01000434.1:265067-297811 GCA_002778355.1 Clitarchus hookeri
AGAAAACCAGTTTTGTAATGTTTACACCATTTTGATCAATTAATAGTGTTCATTTAACTAAAACTGAGTAAAGGCTTTTGAAAGGGAAATGTCAAGGAATTAATTTTAAACATACGCTTATGAGGCCTACTCATTTAATAAACATCACGATGCTATTCAATGCATTTAGACGCTCGTATAATCTGGGAACAAATGGATTAATACTGGCCAGTAAGATGGTTGACAGTTCGCATAAACCCGGAATACTTTCTTATTCTTTGACAGCGCAGTGGACACGTGTTAACAATTTTGTTTTGCATCAGATTTGTGCTTCTACATGTAAACAATTTTGCTTACGTCGAATATGTTGTAGTTGAATTGAAAATAACTGTAGTATTAATGAAACTTTCGAAACATACATTTAATGTATATATATAAAAGTAATATATGTATATTTATATAATTTATAGATATAACAGTACAGCGAGTATGGGGTAGAGTGCGAAAGCCAGTGTACAATAATCAATATGTATTCAAACATTAAACTGCTTTTCTTCCAACACAATTGACAAACTTACATGGTTCACACCAAGGTTAAAATTATGTTTCCTGAAATAAGTGTTTTGAAATGCTAGTATTCTACTTACGACTAAGTTTTAACTCAAGTACTACGTAATCAAGTCAGAAAAAAGTTACTATTTGTATTTTATTTTGTAATGGCGTCGATTTATTGCAAAACCAAACGTAGGCTACACAAAAAGGAACGTCGTTATCTGAACATATGGTTTTTAACTATTCTTATGAAAATTTGAGTTAATAATGGGGACATTCGCTGAAGATAAAAAATCTGTTCACCTCATTTTTAGTTTACGGACATAGGACATGGTTACTGCGCAACTGGCATCCCCCCCCCCTTTTTTTTTCCACAAACAAAAAAAAAACTCTGTCCCAGTGGACGTAGATTCAGGGCGAGTTTTAGCAACTTGGTAGCTTTCCATAGGCTAAAGATGAGTTAGACCAACTTTCGTCTTCTGAGCCTGCACCCTACTTTGATTCTCCCATAAAGTAAAACTGTCAAAGCCACGTGGTCAACACTGATCAACGAGTTTTTTGTTTACATTTGAATTTTCAACACACCCAGTCTTTTATATGAATAAAATACTTCAACTAACTTTAATATATTCTAATTGCAATTAGGTTAGAGGAAATGTACAACGTGTCAAAACANATTGAATTTTCAACACACCCAGTCTTTGAATAAAATACTTCAACTAACTTTAATATATTCTAATTGCAATTAGGTTAGAGGAAATGTACAACGTGTCAAAACACTTACATAAATAGTGTTGTAACCTCAAATCCTATCCACGTTGTTTGTTTCTTATACTTCTATCGACATAAAATCAGTGCAATGTTGGAACACTGAGTGTGGCTACTGCGCACTCTACCTAATTTTCCTTCTACGCGGCGGTTGTTAATCAACGTGACAAGTACGATCATCTAGACCCCTGCCTAAGTGAATAGCTGACTTCCGAATGATCAAGAACTATTTTGTCTCATAACCTGGAAAACGATTACTGTACACACAGTTAAGGTTAATTCTACTCGNCGAATGATCAAGAACTATTTTGTCTCATAACCTGGAAAACGATTACTGTACACACAGTTAAGGTTAATTCTACTCGGGTTAGGAAAATAACGACTTTTCTTATGGGAGAGTTTGGCATAGGGAAAATTTCCGCCTTTAGGTTAGGCGTTAGTGTTCCAAAGAGGTCACTTTTAATTAAAATTTTAAGCTATGTGAATAAAAAGAATTTCACTTAGTTAAGTTGTTAATTTTGTTTTTAACGCAGAAAAGAAATCCTATACACAATGCAACACTAGCGCTTATCTAGTGGCGAAAAATTTTAGTTAGCCAAACTAAAAGCATTGAGCTTCCCAACCTGAGTAGAATAAATCTTAACACAGCTTTAAACAAAACATTTATTTTTAAATATCACCAACTATAAAAGAATAACTCCGGACCAAAAATATTAATAAAAATCACAAAGCATGTAATTGTTAAAAAAAAAATTTAATACTGCCAACGAAATAATTATATAAACAGACTATTTGTTGTTGTTAAAGAAATAGGATAGAGGCAACACGTACGTTCATGAGACACTTGAGTAACAAACTACATTTAATACTATTTCAAGAGGCGTTTTGTTCACTCAACTATTCTTCGCTGTGTAACCGCACGGTGTATTGAGGTACGCTAAAGTTCGACAAATAAACCATTGTGTTGCAGGCGAATCCTACATAAAAACAAAACGTTTGTGTTTAGAAATGTATTTAAACAATAGTAAAATCATAAGAAGTGCTATTAATGAACACTAACCTCTACATACAGTGCAACAATTACAACCCAGAACGCTCACATGTTACTAGCGTAGTTTTTTAATCTTTATGAATTTCAATATATAATATATATATTGCTGAATGTAAAGCTCCTTAAAAATTGTCGTTACCATTAGGCTGAAAATCAACAACATTTAAGAACCAACACGTAGCGTGTAAGCGCTCACGGTTATAATTGCTGCAAATTACGTACACGTAAGTTTAAATTAAAGCTCATTTTGATTGCATTACAGTTAAAAAAACTTCGTTCAACTCATCAGGAGCCTGCAGTTGTCTGACCAAAAACCATTTTGTTTTCATATAAACCAGTATTGACATACAACACATCTAAGGGCGTCGATTTTAGAGCACAATATACTACTGGCTCCAACATCAAGTTGGATGGCTTGGTGCGCTGAACGTATCCGATGTTGACACAATGGCCGTCTAAATACTGCTACGGTAATATATTACATTCATACTACATGAATATAGACTAGATCACTGCTTCACACGCAATTCTCTTTGTCTGATGTGGGAGGAGGGAACGGGAAAAGTGAAGTGGGAGGGGAAGTTGGTAGCGACCACAACAATGGATCTCCGAACACGAGGTCACGCACAACCTTCCAGCCCTAACTAGCTGTAAGTAGCTGCATATTGCTGCACCGGGCACTGTCTTACCTTTTGTTCAGCTGCGATTATTATTTGTTCCATTTATGTAGATCTAGCTACATAACATTTACATAAAGGCTTAAAGATATCGGAATGAACAGACCCTCGACTTTGGTCACCGGGTTGAAATCAAATTACAAACTTGATAATTAAGGGTATAACAAAATAATATAAGTAACGTAGGCATATTACGTTTACCTTGACCTTCCCAGGCCAAAAATTTGTAAACACGGATTACCTACTGGTTTATATATTTGCACATATTTCATAATCGTTTAGTCCTATGATGCATCATTAGTAAAATAATAAACACTGTGAAATTATATAGCACATTTTCCTATATATAAACTGAATGAAAATTTACTTTCTAGGAGATACAAAGTCGAAATCTAGATATCCGCGTATTGCTTGCTTCAGGCAAGTCATAAAAAAAAAAACAAATGTTAAATTGTAACAGATTCTAGCTCTGATTCATTAATTAATATTGCAGTCACTTCAAAAAAANATATTGCTTGCTTCAGGCAAGTCATATAAAAAAAAAACAAATGTTAAATTGTAACAGATTCTAGCTCTGATTCATTAATTAATATTGCAGTCACTTCAAAAAAATGTTCCGGCAATATGCATCGCAAATGCAATCACGTTGTATTTATTTATTTCGACTTTATTTATACTGGCGTAGTTAAGACTTCAACACCTTATCTTACACTTAACCAGGTATAACATAATGTACACATGCGTTTGGCTAGNACTTCAACACCTTATCTTACACTTAACCAGGTATAACATAATGTACACATGCGTTTGGCTAGTTTAAAGAAAAGTCTCATTAACAAATAGACTCTAGCACTTCAAAATTTGCATGATGTGAAAATGATGGAACACATAAGCTAGTTTAAGCATTTTTGATNTCCGGCAATATGCATCGCAAATGCAATCACGTTGTATTTATTTATTTCGACTTTATTTATACTGGCGTAGTTAAGGCTTCAACACCTTCTCTTACACTTAACCAGGTATAACATAATGTACACATGCGTTTGGCTAGTTTAAAGAAAAGTCTCATTGATAAATAGACTCTAGCACTTCAAAATTTGCATGATGTGAAAATGATGGAACACATAAGCTAGTTTAAGCATTTTTGATNAAATAGACTCTAGCACTTCAAAATTTGCATGATGTGAAAATGATGGAACACATAAGCTAGTTTAAGCATTTTTGATGCCGGCCACGTCCTCCATTAAAATATGGATGACGTATTAATTATAAACCTGTTCCCACGACGTACAGTAGGCCAACGGCCATTCCGTAGGGCCCACTACACGGAACGCCTTCTCCGACCGCCTGTACTGCATACTGTGTTGAGGCTGTAATTTGTCTCTCGTGTTTATAGAGAAATTATGCGGAAGGGTTGTTAATTGGTGAGCGTGCTGCACAGGCCCCGAACACCATAGCAAGCGCCATTACAGATCACAGCCACTTTGTAGGCAACACATCATTCCATTACACCTTTAGTAGGCTCACGCCTTACCCGCTACCACAAAGCTGCCCAACAAAACTACAGAAACGTAAACACGAAAGTGAACTGGTCGTCTCACCATACAAGCCAAAATGATGGTCTGGTCCGGCGATCCACTGTCGCTCGGGGCAGGTAGGTACAACTGAAGAACAAAAAAAAAAAAAACCCAGCAGCGCGACGGATCACTTTTGTTTTCTTTTCAACTACACACACGTGCGCGAGGCATGTGCGATGCACAGCATGACGAACACAAGGACACTATGCGAGCAGTTGAAGTGACGACGAGCGGCGACCAGAGCTTTCTCTAAATCGCAGGACATGTTTCCCGGAGCACGTGCGAGCTTGGTCGAGACCCAGACGAGCCCACCCACACAACAGCCCGCTGGAGCAACCACACAGACACAACAAAGACCGGCCAGCTTCGAATGTTTCCCTTCCCCTACTTTCCCCTCCGAGCCCTCTGCGCATGCGCTGAGCCGCGTCGCCGGGAGGGGAAGTGCAGGTCGAGCCGGCCCGGCCCGCTGCACTGCAGTGTTGCCTACCTTACACATATTTCTCCGTACCTATCCATTCATGATTACTTCCGACTTTTCTGAAGCCCTGCTGAAGTTATACTTTAATGATATTCCTCCGTCCAATGCAAACAAAATTTAACTAAGTTTAACCTTAACTATGTCTATGAAATTACACCAAAGGAACAACGCGCCGCACTCATGCTCACTCAGTTTATTAATATTGTGCATGATAACTACTTCTTACTAGGCATTACCAATACACCTATTTCCTCTCTGTTCTAATACATATTAATTAAAATTGAAATATTATAATTTATAAATAAAATATAAGTAAAAGTCAAATTCAGCCAAAAATGAAGTTATTTTGTGTTAATAGAAGTATAATACGTTTCTTATGCGTTATCTATTTAGGAAACAACCAAACACGTCGTACAAGGGGTGATTTTTCAAAATTTTGCTTCAAAAAGAATACATATTCCATGAACAGACTATACGAGGGCAACTGTAGTGTTATTTCTGCCGTGTTTTGATTGGTAAAGTTGTGTCCATAGACTTAAGTTGAGGTAGACGGATTATTCGTCTTCTGCGCACGTACCCAACATTGACTTGCCCCAAACGAACACAACTGTCAAAGTCACATGGTCAACAGTGATGAACGTGTTTGTTTTTATATCTTAATTTTCAAAAGACAATCACTTTTATTCAATTACTTTTACCATTTTGAATTTAATCAATCTGCATTTCAAATTGGCCAGAGGAAGTATACAAACATCTCAAAGCACCTGTTTACATAAAGAGTGTTCTAACCACGGATCCTATCCACGTCGTCTACGATAGTCGTATTGGAAGAAAAGCAGTCCAATGCTGGGACACGGAGACTGGTTTGCACAGCCAGTGAGATCGCTCTACCCCATTATCAACTTTACGGTTGACTAGTAGCACTGCTTTCCTATGAAGTAAGCAAATGTGGAAAGTGATTGTGACAGCAGTGACGATAGTCAAATACACGAAACACTTGTCGGTGCATTTGTCACCATCATACAATCTTGAGATGTAAACATACTTTAATAAAATAACAAAAATAGGGCGCCTTTACAAGTGTTGACGAAAAAAAGAATTGCAGATGCACCAACGTTAAACGTAAAAAAATTTACAAATAAAACAACAAAGTAAAGACTTAACAGAATCATTTGGTAAGGATTACGTACCCATTGTCACTATAAATTAATTTTTCNAAAACAACAAAGTAAAGACTTAACAGAATCATTTGGTAAGGATTACGTACCCATTGTCACTATAAATTAATTTTTCCTATTTTGGCACTTGAGTGCATTTGCTGCGGAAATCTACCGATATTTTCAGCAATGTTTACCAATTCCTTCTTCGAAAGGGTTGGCAACACTGCTGCAGTGCACTCTGCATCTCCAGTTCGGGAGGGAGCCGAGCTGCGCCGAAAGCAGACGAAGATAAGTGCCTGGAAGGAGGACCAGCCTGCGGAAAGTTGCAAGGCAACTTGTTTTCNCTGCGCCGAAAGCAGACGAAGATAAGTGCCTGGAAGGAGGACCAGCCTGCGGAAAGTTGCAAGGCAACTTGTTTTCTTGTGGCCGACTAGGTTGTTCTTTCTGCCTTTGTCCTTCTTACTCGTTCGCTCGTGTTTCGACCTGCATGCACGGTCGTGCAAGTAGTGTGAGTCTCGGCCGTCGAGGCGAACAACGGGAAGGATGCTCGCTGTTCACTTACTGTAATTATAAAGCGTGTTGGATATTGAGCTTTGACCCACTAAACTCGAAGTAAATTTTCAGCAGTTCCGATTTTAACACATTTTTATTTCTGCACCCTTAACATATTACATACACAACTCATTCACAACACATAAATCGTCCATTCCTACGTACAAAAATACTAATATATAATAACATACACTTATAAAATTGTACAAAACAAAATGTATGAGACAAAACTAACTATACCAACACTCCCCCTTTTTGGCACATCTAATTTTTGACATGTTACACAATCCAAGTGCCTGTGTAAATTCCTTTACTTTAACACATGATAAATTCTTTGTAAACAGATCTGCAATATTCCTCTCTGATGCAACATACGTGAATACAACAGTCCCATTTCCCACTAATTCTTTACAAACATGAAACATAATAGCATTATGTTTTGACCTTTCACTAATATTTGGATTGCTACTAAGTTTTATTGCTGTGGCATTATCTGCATGTATTGGGCATGGAATGTCAATAAGTTTCTCCTGTCCCAACTCATACAATAAATCTTTTAACCAGAGAACCTCTCGTGTAACTTCTGCCATGGACATACATATATTCTGCATCCATGGTCGATCTTGCCCCTTTGCTGTACCGTGAAACAACTCCATCTGCTAACAGTTACATATCCACTAATAGATTTCTTCCTTTCCATGTACTTTTCCTAATCAGCATCACAATACACTTACAGAACAANGTTACATATCCACTAATAGATTTCTTCCTTTCCATGTACTTTTCCTAATCAGCATCACAATACACTTACAGAACAATATCATTCCTTTTAAAACGAAGTTTCAAGTCTTTGGCGCCATTAAGGTACCTTATAACATGTTTCACTTCTTTCCAGTCTTAAAGATTTGCTTTCTGACACTTTTAACTAACATAACTGACTGCGCAAATATTATGTCAGGCCTTGTGATGTATGCTAAATACAACAGACTTTCAACAGCTTGTATGTATATGGTGGAATCAAACTCACACTCATCATCAATAGCTTCCACATACCCACTTGCCAAAACTGTTTGACAGGGCTTACACATTTGCATTAAAAAATCCTATAAAATCTTATTAATGAATCTATTTTGGCACAATGTGATGGAATCAACAGACTGCTCAATTTGAATTTACAATACATTAGCAGCACTTCCTAAGTCTCTGATATCTAGTTCAGCTGACAACTCAGACTTTGCAATTATTATTTCTTGCTTTTCTCCAATAAAAATAGATAGCATCATCTACATACAAAAATNCATCATCTACATGCAAACCTATTATTACACTTCCTCTTATATACACACATGGATCCTTTACACATCTTTTAAAACCCAATTTCTTTAATGTTTTGTTTGCACTTATATTCCAGTCCTTGCTGGAATTTGGTAACCCATAAATACTCCTTTTTAATTTACAAACAAAGTTGCTACTGTCACACTCTTCAAATATTTCTGGCTGTTCCATACAAACATTACATCCAATAGGACTATGTAGAAATGCCCTAGTTATATCTAGATGTTCTACCTGCCACCCATTTTTAACTGCTATAGCAATCAGTAATATTAATGATTTCCTCTTAATTACTGGACTAAATGTTTCCTCATAACTCTGATTAATTTCTTTTTTAAACCCTTGTGCCACCAATCGAGATTTATATTTCTCTACTTCCCCTTTTTCATTGTATTTAATTTAAAAAAAAAACCCCCACTTAGAACCTTTCACCTTTGCACATTCAGGTCTCTCAACAACTTCCAACACATTTTTATTCATATTCTCCATTTCTCTTTTCAATGCATCACTCCACTTCCTAGCATCTCGCCTTGACATTGCTTCTGCTACTGTTTGAGGTTCCATTTTCCTGATATCACATATTTCTAAGTTGCAACAACCACGAACCTTAGTCGTACCTTTTCTACTTGACCTGCGCAATTTTGATTCCACCATTACTAGTTCAACTGATCCAGACTCAGCCTCTACTAACTGATCATTGTTTGAGAAATTTTGTACTACTGATTCCTCTATAACTTGTTCATTTCCTATCTCTAATTCAAGTACATCAATTTTTCTTGTTCCTACAGTATCAACATTCTTAAAAAGAAAAACGTGTTCTTCAATCACAACTTTCTCCTTAGTATCATTCTTTCTCTTTCTAAGCTCCATAACTTATGCCCATCTTTTGTTTCTGCCTCATAACCCATCATTACACATTTCTGTGCTCTTGAGTTTAGTTTCCGAGCATTCATCCTGTTCGCTGTCGGCAGCAATGTCTTTGTTATGAATTTGATAACTATAGCTTCGGTGGACGGGAAATTACAGCCAATTATGCTTATAAGTGGTCATAGATCGAACTTGGCGCGAGCACGGTGCTACTCTAGACTAGCATGCGTGGGCAGGCTTCGCTCCGTGTCGCATGGGTGGAACGACAGAGCACGAGACTCGTCCCCGCCAGGACGTTAGGTGAAAATATACCAGAAGTAGTGGAACCAGGGTGGAATGACAGAGCAGGGGACTCTACCCCCACCTGGACGTCAGGTGAAAGGGTACCAGAAGGAATATGAGAAAACCAAGGTGGAATGACAGAGCATGAGACTCGTCCCCGGATGCCAGGGGAAAGGATACCAGAAAGAATATGAGAAAGCCAAGGTGGCAGCAGACGACGGTGATGAGGGAACATCCAAGATGGAGGGCTCGAAAAGCAAGAGAGGTGAAAGGGTGAAAATAAAGGAGATCGGAAGGAATATGGGAAAACCCCACAAGGGATAGAACGTACGAGAGAGGGAGAGAGATAAGAAGCAATGAGGGATAAGGTCCGACTGAACCACGATTTTTTTGTTTCGGCCGAGACCGAGACGGAGACTGAGACTTTCAAAATATTTATAAAAATGGAGGAAAAATCAGTAAAAAACAGTTTTTATGTAGTTTTATAATATTTTTNCGTCCCCGCCAGGACGTTAGGTGAAAATATACCAGAAGTAGTGGAACCAGGGTGGAATGACAGAGCAGGGGACTCGACCCCCACCTGGACGTCAGGTGAAAGGGTACCAGAAGGAATATGAGAAAACCAAGGTGGAATGACAGAGCATGAGACTCGTCCCCGGATGCCAGGGGAAAGGATACCAGAAATAATATGAGAAAGCCAAGGTGGCAGCAGACGACGGTGATGAGGGAACATCCAAGATGGAGGGCTCGAAAAGCAAGAGAGGTGAAAGGGTGAAAATAAAGGAGATCGGAAGGAATATGGGAAAACCCCACAAGGGATAGAACGTACGAGAGAGGGTGAGAGATAAGAAGCAATGAGGGATAAGGTCCGACTGAACCACAATTTTTTTGTTTCGGCCGAGACCGAGACGGAGACCGAGACTTTCAAAATATTTATAAAAATGGAGGAAAAATCAGTAAAAAACAGTTTTTATGTAGTTTTATAATATTTTTATTAATTAAAAAATTGTTTTACTGAAACAAAATCAACATTTTAATAATCAAAGTCAAACAACTTAATATTATAAGTCATAAACTACAACTTTTCTGTGTTTTGACCCTTCAAATTGTGTCTCCTTTCGTCATATAACTGACCTGCTGCACTGAATAGTTGCTCACTTGCGACACTTGTTGGAGGAGCAGACAAAAACTNTTTCGTCATATAACTGACCTGCTGCACTGAATAGTTGCTCACTTGCGACACTTGTTGGAGGAGCAGACAAAAACTACAAAGCAGCTGGTCGAAGCACTTTATGGGGAGAAGAATGCCAATACTCATAAATATTGGCAGTTTTTGCAGACGAGGTTCTCTTAAAAATGATTGGATAGCATGCTCCATGATATTGAAGTCTTTCCCTTGATCCAGCATTTCTTCATCTTCGATCTCAATAGAGTCATGCGCTGCCCATACACTATTCATATTGTTATCATCAATTGTTTGGGATCTATTTTGTGATTATATGGAAGTATAATTGTAAGTTGAAGAAAGGCGATTGGAGTTTGATTCTTGTTGCGTCAGAAGATGTATGATGTTTCTCTTTGCTAAATAAATGTCGTTTTGGGAAAGGTACTTTGTCTTAAATCGGGGATCGATAAGCGTCGCTGTGATCATATAAAGGCAGTGTTTGAGGTAACTAAATCGCCTGTTTAACGACCTGAGCTNGGATCGATAAGCGTCGCTGTGATCATATAAAGGCAGTGTTTGAGGTAACTAAATCGCCTGTTTAACGACCTGAGCTAATTGTTTTTCATCTCTTCCAGACGAATTCTATTCTGAACGAATTCGTTATCAAGGAGTGATACCTGTTGTAGTTCATCATTGCAGGTTTGCTGCGGTTGTAATTTACCACTTAACATGGTTATCATTGGTATTACCATAGAAACACATGAGGAATCTGATGATATATCGATCGTGGCCTGATAAAAATGTTTTAATACTGCAACGAGATTTTTCATTAAATCCCATTCTTTGTTGTTTATTTCAGCAATATTTGATCTTTCTACGCGGTAAAGGTTGACAGCATTTTTTTGCTCGATCAGGCGTTCCATCATCTGATACGTACTGTTCCAGCGCGTCTTAACATCTTGAAATAATGCGTGTTCAGGTAAATTACACGTCCTTTGACACGAAGTCAAATACCTTCGCGCTTGTTCACTCCTGAGAAAATGTCCAACCACTTTGCGACATTTTTTTATTGATTCCTAGACTTCTGGTACTGAAAAGATAGCGTCGTGAATGATTAGTTGCAACGTATGTACAACACAGCCCAAAGATTCGAAATCAACGATTCGAGTAGCAGAAGTCATGTTGGCAGCGTTGTCCCTAACTGCCAAATTTATTTTTGATTGTGTATCAAAGCTTGATATTATTTAAATAAGTTTCTGGGCAATGTATGCTCCAGTGTGGTCTTCTAAGGCACATGCGCCAAGGACTGCTTTTAAACGTTGCGCTTCATGAATGAAATGTGATGTGAAGCTTAGCAAGGAGCAAGTTTTCGTTGGATTGGACCATATGTTTGTAGTGATGCTAACCTATTCGGTAGACAACAGTAAATTAATTACTGTTTTTTTTTTTTTTTTTTTTTTTTTTTTTTTAAATATAGGTTTGGGGCATTAACTGTGTTCAAAAGTATTTTTCGGACTTTAATTTATATCTCTTTGGTCCAGCTGGGTCAGATAAATTAAGTCTCTTAAATTCTTCTCCTCCTACAGTTGTGTAAGGCTGCATGTCAACAATAATATAGTCCATAACGGCCTTATCAATGCGTTTTGCAATATCATGGTCATCTGGCCACTGTGATGATGATGATGGCTGGGTCAAAATACGAGTATGTTTGATAGTTGGCTGAATTTTCTTGTCTGACTTCAAAGTTATNATGATGATGATGGCTGGGTCAAAATACGAGTATGTTTGATAGTTGGCTGAATTTTCTTGTCTGACTTCAAAGTTATAAATGTTTGGACTTTCAGCGCTGGTTTTTCTAAAACGGCTAGCTTGTTTAAATATTTTTCATTTTCAGACATATGGTACTTCGACATATGATCCTTCAAACCTTTGATTGTTTGAAATTTCGGTTTGTCGCTACCGAGCGACAATATTTTATTGCACAGCTTACATTTTACTTTACATGGAGCAGAGACAGATTTTTGAAAATAATCCCAAATAGGGCTTACATTTGGCATCTTAAAAATAATCTGAAACTATATAAAATAAAATTTTAGTTGCGTATTATTCATTTTTAATCATGACTACATAACATAGGTACTATTATTCTCATTATGACACTTAGGGCCATACATAATGATTACGTATGTATCATCATCATCATCATCCTGTCTCACTCAACTAATCTGTAAGATGTAACAAAAATATATCTTAGCTAGCATAGCAACAAAAATCAAAATCAGATAAATAACGAAAACAAACACTTACCTACGAAAAGTTGCCCTTTGAAATAAAATATTACTATTCAATATATTATAACAATGTTATTCACTTGCCGTACTGAACAAAACTGTTAAAGAGTTAAGAGGCAAAACAAATGGCACTCGTTGAAAGATTTCAAATATAAAGATTTGTTTACATTATACCCACATTACCCACCATCAAGTTTTAATCTAAACAAAACAAGTGAGCGTTAAGTTACCGCTCCGACATTAATTTCAGCCAATCAAAAGTCAACATTCACGCGCTTATACGTAATGATGTTCCAATTTTGCTACGTGCGATGTCTCGGCTTACGCCGATACTTTCGGCCTTTTTTTGCCCGAGACGGAAAGTTCGGCCGAACCACGACTCTTTGCCGAGACTGGCCGAGACCGAGACCGAGACCGAACTCTCGGTCGGACCTTAATGAGGGAGCATGTGAAATAAAAGACACGAGAGAAAATAAGGGATACCAGAAGGAATATGAGAACCCCTCCCCTCCTCCCACAGAGATAGAGCGGACAAGAGAGATAGTAATGTTCCATAGTTTTTTAAAAAATTACGAAAGACACAAATGTTTACAATGAGACCCATGCCAACTAGAGAATCCCCTTAAGGGCGTTGGCCACGAAAAAATTTGTTTTTGTATTTTATATTTTTACCACATGATTTTTTTCCTTACAAAAAATTGTTAGCATAGCTTTTGCATAAATACATGTATAAATCACAATTTTACTATATTAGAAATATACGAATAACAAATACTAACTTACGTACAGAAATGAGATAATTCACGCTGAAAGAAGTTGCCAAGAGCTAATTCAACGCCTCTATAAAATCATACAATGAAATATTTTTGCAATTAAAAAATGCTTAAAATAAGGGAATTCTTGCATATTTTTGATTTAAGGTTGCTCCGGAATTTTTGTTACATGACTTTTGCTAAGCGTACCTTAAAATTAATTAATACCTGACCTTTCAGTTGTCCTCGTTAAATTTGCTGCAAATAATTTGGTTTATTGAATTTGTAGATTATCAAAACTGTAAAATTTTGAGTTCGCAAAAACCACGCGATTTAAAAAAAATAACTGAGTTAAAAGCAGTTACAGATAATGTCTACAAGTTGAATAGTATGTGATAGAGATATAAAACAACACATTCGTTGGTGGCCAACACGCTTAAGCGGCCTTGAGAGGCGAAGCGCGCACTAGTAGTGGAGGCGAGTGACGAGTCCCCGGGGCAAGCAGCGGCAGCCGGCTCTCAATTAGAGCAAACAGGCTCGCAGCTCCTTCACGTGCCGCCGTTAGAGGCGGCGCCTACAGCCTGTGCGACTGTAGCGGGGCACCATCACTCTCGCCTGCCAGGGAGGACACTGCGGTCGCTATGGTGAGAGCACCCATTGCTGTTATAGCCCCTTCCACTTCTACTAGGGATGTTGAAAAATTATCGGTTTATCGAAATTACGGTATTATATCAACGGTATATCGATAAAATCGTCGATACATTTCAACGATATTTTATCAAAATCAATATTTTTTTCTAGATATCGAAAATAAATATTTTTGAAATAATATTTTAATAAGCACTGTTTTGAATAAAAATTTAAATTAAAAAGTTGCTCAGTTTACTTTTGCAACATGCACCAAAAACAAGCGCCACATCATCTCGTGTCCTCAATATGCAGTTTTACATTCGTCGAGTACTTTAATAAATAAAATATAGGATTCCGATGTATCGAAAATCAATATTTTCCTTTCAATATATCGTTTCGTAAAACGATACTTTTGTAAATAACCAATATGAATAATATCGATATATTTTTCCGATATCAACATCCTTAACATCAACTGACCACTTTCCAACACCTGTCCAAAACATGCACATGTCTCTTACACATAGGCGTGCGCACGGGGTGTGCCCAGGCACTCACTAATGACCTGATAAATGCTCCTGTTTTTGGATTTAAATATCTGTACAAAGCATGGCTTGGGTATTAGGACAATATTAACATGCGAAGTGATTACCTAAGTATTCGTTATATACACTGATTATTTGTAGATTACAAATGTATAAAATCAATGCTTTACTGTTGTGTTTTCCGGAAATATATTTCAGGAATCAGGAAATGACTGCGAAATTTGGTCTTCGTATAGACTACTATCCTATTTTGGCATAACTTCTGCGTAACTATCGCTACTTTAATCTTAAAATATAAATCTCCTGGGTGGCAACCCCCCGGACTCCTACTTTATACGTAGACATCTGTGATTCTCTTTGTGGTAAACCCTAATGATGTAGGCGGCGCAAGCCAATCTTACACATCTGACATCAACATTGCCACTGTCAAGCTGTCTTATTGTTTAAATGTGAATACACTCACTATTACACATAATATTACGTGAACTTAGGTCGTTATAAACAATAGGCTACTTGAGACTTGATTTTAAAATATCAAATACTATGGTTATTATATTCAAATCATTTCAGGTAAATTTTCCTACCAAGTGGAAAATACTGGCGAAAACCTACTAAATTCCGGGACGGTTTTTAACGTGGAAATTATCAGTATTTCCCACACAATGGGAAAAAATGTGCCAACATTGAAATGGAATATGTTGAAAGGTCATGCGTCTTTATTGCAAAGATTACCATTTCGGATCACACGTACATGAGAGTTGGCAGTAGAGGCATACTGCTTGTCCCATGTCAACAAGACATAATAACCCCTCGGGTATGGATACATGAGCCTATTCAGCTCGGAAGGGGGTCGTACTGTCGTAACTGGTTCTCGATGAACTGCAGAGCGGCAATGGGTCGGAGTTGACGTGAGAGATGATCCCACGCCGTGTTCTATCGGAGACAACTCGGAGGGTCTAGNGAGCGGCAATGGGTCGGAGTTGACGTGAGAGATGATCCCACGCCGTGTTCTATCGGAGACAACTCGGAGGGTCTAGCTGGCCACGGTGATCTCAACATGACAAGTATTCCATAGATACATGTGCCGGGCGAGGATGAGTGTTGTCTTGTTGAGAGTCTGCTGCGCCATGGTGCTCATCAGAAGTAACACACGAGGACACGCGATCCCCCTCTGGATAATCACTTCGCTGTCTTCGCACACCTGCCGCTTCAAGTCGCACAATCCTGCCGGCTCAGGGCGCGTCGCGGCTTAAGTAGTCTCGCCTGCCCGATTTATAAGGTTTCCCACACCTCGAGCCTCGCTGAGGGAGGCTAGAGCGATGCCCAGAACATTCTGTCATAACCACAGAAATTCAATCCGCTGTGGGTCAGGAGTGCACAAGTCCCAATAGGCGTGTCTGCCATACGCGGCGGCTCGCCTTTGTAAATCGCCACGCACTCTTCGTGTTACTACTCTGCCCTTGGCAACAACAAGTAACAGTACGATGTGATCTTCAGTGCACTACCTCCGTGGCTATTACTAAGGGATATTAAAATATCCCTTCACAGTATGTGCAGTGGCTGAGGAGAAGCTGGGATTGACCACTACAGAGTCGATGAATGTGGGCAGCGAGGAGAAGGTATAGGTCGCCGCCAATACAGTCGTCGCAGGAGAAACCGAGTTATGCATTGAGGGTATTATTCAGTCAGGGGTGGGTAAAGCCGTGACAATTAAGCCCACCCCCTCCGATGAACAGACACCTTGCTACGAATATCGGCACCAGTTCGAGATCATCGCCGCCCTGAATGGTTGGACTGACGAGTAGTCGGCGTACTGACTCACGGCTCAACTAAGAGCACCTGCATTGAGCACACTCCAGTCCCTGCCAGAACCACATCGACCTGAGTAANCTGACTCACGGCTCAACTAAGAGCACCTGCATTGAGCACACTCCAGTCCCTGCCAGAACCACATCGACCTGAGTACTCCTCAATGGTGTCGGCATTGGAGCTGCGTTTCGACGATCGATAGCTGTGAGACACTCACCGTACCAAACTGCGAAGCCGCACACAGCGACCAAGGAAAAACTACAAAAAATATGTTTTAAAAATCTTCTTAAATTACAACAATGACATTTGAGGCTAGACAGAAGTAAAAATGAGCCTAGGGATGTTGTAAAAATTGATTACCTCAGATACTGATTCATGAGCAATACTGTGCAATAGTTGTTTCCTCAAAATTTCACATCCTACAAATTGTATTCCTGCTTGTTAGTTACTTTCCTATACAGTCTACTCAAGAGTGTTTTAACTTTGATGTGGGTCCGAACCCCTTGGACCCCTCCTTTGAACATGTGCCTATTTGGTTGCAGTGGATAGAACGTTCGTTTCCCACCAAGGTGAACCTGGTTCAGTTCCCGGTGTGATCGCTCCCGGATTTTTATCCCTTGAGAATAGTGCCGGACGATACCGTTGCTCGGCTGGTTTTCTCTGGGGTATCCCTTTTCCCTCGCCTTTGCTCTACTTCACACTCACATCGCTTCGCACTCANCTGACTCACGGCTCAACTAAGAGCACCTGCATTGAGCACACTCCAGTCCCTGCCAGAACCACATCGACCTGAGTAATCCTCAATGGTGTCGGCATTGGAGCTGCGTTTCGACGATCGATAGCTGTGAGACACTCACCGTACCAAACTGCGAAGCCGCACACAGCGACAAAGGAAAAACTACAAAAAATATGTTTTAAAAATCTTCTTAAATTACAATAATGACATTTGAGGCTAGACAGAAGTAAAAATGAGCCTAGGGATGTTGTAAAAATTGATCACCTCAGATACTGATTCATGAGCAATACTGTGCAATAGTTGTTTCCTCAAAATTTCACATCCTACAAATTGTATTCCTGCTTGTTAGTTACTTTCCTATACAGTCTACTCAAGAGTGTTTTAACTTTTATGTGGGTCCGAACCCCTTGGACCCCTCCTTTGAACATGTGCCTATTTGGTTGCAGTGGATAGAACGTTCGTTTCCCACCAAGGTGAACCTGGTTCAGTTCCCGGTGTGATCGCTCGGCTGGTTTTCTCTGGGGTATCCCTTTTCCCTCGCCTTTGCTCTACTTCACACTCACATCGCTTCGCACTCACCGGCTCAAAAGACTATAATTTTAAGGTTGCTGGTCACCAAAAAGTCATTTTTTTATATTTTATATGTTTATGAAATACTGTTGAATTCGTAGACATTATTTACAAGTACTATTTCCTCGTACAAAAAATTCTGCGTAATTTTTTCATAACTCCATACCAAAATTATAATTTTAGTGTTTTGGGACATGAAAATTATAAAAACTAACTCGCCAAAATGAAATAGATAACATTGAAATAATATGATATCATACGTTACTTTAACAAATAGTTACAATCACCCTATGGAGTGTTTCCACAATTTTTAAAAATTGTTTAAAATAAATAAATTTTTTGCTTATTTTTTATTTCTAGCAGTTTATGATTTTTGATCAAATAAATTTCGCTAAGCATACCTTAAAATGCACTCAGATATGACCTATGAGTCACCCTTGTTAAACTTCCTGTAATTGTTTTCCTTTACTCTATTTTTAGTTTAAAAAAACACTAAAACTGTGATTTTATTATGCCATTATGAAAAAAAGTATGAGGTAGAAAAATTCTAATGCGAGGAAAGAGTACATGCAAGTAATGTATGCAAGGTAAACGGTATTTTGTTAAAATATAAAATAATGCATTTTTGGTGACCAGCAGCCTTAAGACCAGCCCAAATCTCACCACTCCTCCCCAAGCAGAGACGTATTAAGGCCCTTGCGAAACATGCGGCCATATGTGGCATACAACTAGGGGCGTCACATTGTAAAGTTNGACCTATGAGTCACCCTTGTTAAACTTCCTGTAATTGTTTTCCTTTACTCTATTTTTAGTTTAAAAAAACACTAACACTGTGATTTTATTATGCCATTATGAAAAAAAGCATGAGGTAGAAAAATTCTAATGCGAGGAAAGAGTACATGCAAGTAATGTATGCAAGGTAAACGGTATTTTGTTAAAATATAAAATAATGCATTTTTGGTGACCAGCAGCCTTAAGACCAGCCCAAACCTCACCACTCCTCCCCTCGCAGAGACGTATTAAGGCCCTTGCGAAACATGCGGCCATATGTGGCATACAACTAGGGGCGTCACATTGTAAAGTTGCAATACACAAGGAAAATTTTGTCATCAAAGTTGTTTTTAGATAGGAATAAATAAGTCTCGGCATTGGATAAGTGCTTTTGACGTCAACTCCCCGAGGAAGCTGAGGAAAGTCTCATGGTCGTCATATTTTATAGCAAAATAATGTTAATCTTTACGTAAACTTTTAACTTTTTACATACGCATTCCCTAAAGTTTGTTTTAACATATAGGCTACAGTGTATTTGTATTACATTTTAAAAATAAATTAATAAAAGCTAATTGTATTTTATTTTTATATAAGTACATGACCTGAATTTAAATTCCTCCTGAGTATTTAAAAATGCTCTCATTCGATAAAAAAAAATTTGCCACCATGAACGATTCGCGTGAATACGAAGACGGTTTAAACACACAGTATCGTCATAGCCCGCCACGTGACCCAGCATCATTCATAGCTGCAGAACACCGGCGACCGACCTTACTAGCAGTGTGAACCACAGAGCCAAGTTCAGTGAACACGCAGCATGCCCCAACGGTGCATTCTACAAGCCTTTGCCCAGCTGGATTAGTTTGAGAGAGGACGCATCGTCGGCCTCCTAGAGGAAGGTTGGACGTTTCTGCTCATTGCTCGCCACTTGAATCGTGATGCCTACGCTGTGAGTTGGTGTTGGACGCAGTGGGAACAGGAGGGTACACACACCCGTCGAAAAGGCTCGGGTCGACCCCGGTGGACCACCAGCAGAGAGGATCTTGCGACAGGCTGTCAGCACTCCACGGGCGTCGCTGAGCACCATCCAGGGACATGTCATGGCAGCTGTGGTCACGTCTGTGTTCGCCAGTACCATATACAGGTGGCTAGCAGAGCGGGATTTGTCATCGCGGCGTCCTTTACGACGTCTACCATTATGACCTGAGCATCACCGAGAACGTATGACCTCTGTTGGGAACTGGCAGCATGGCAGTTTGCGGACTGGTGTTCAGTGACGAATCACGGTTCTGTCTGGATACAGACGACCGTCGAATTCAAGTCTGTAGACGTCCTGGTCAGAGCCGTGATCCACGCTTCATTGTAGAGTGGCACGCCGCCCCAATGAGAGATGTCATGTTGTGGGGTGCCATTTCCTACGATTCCCGCACCCCACTGGGCATTGGAGGAACCCTGATGGCTCTGGGATACGTCCAGGAAACTCTGCGACCATGTGCACTACCCTTCCTGGTGCAGCTTGGCAACCACATTTTCCAGCAGGATAATGCCTGGCCTCTCATTACGAATATCTCTGGCCTAACTTCGTGATGTCAATGTGCTTTCTTGGCTAGCAATGCCTCCAGACCTCTCGCCCATCTAAAACGCTTGGGATCAGATTGAGTGGCTACTTGGACCGCGGCAACTACGGCGGTTTTGAACGGCCAGTTGCACCAGATGTGACAGGATTTTCCTCAGAATAACGTCTGGCGTTATATTCCTTCACGCCCGACGGTATCGCTGCTTGTCTCTGTGCTACGGGTGACCCAACACCATACTAAGTGCATCCTGCAAGTGTTGTTCCCCTGCAATACAAGCTTGGTATGGCACAATATGTTTATGTTTTCTGTATACATACTACTATATCCTGCGTCTGTACCCACTGACGTGCACTAGCGATGGCACCTTCAGGGTGAGCAATTTTTCTGCAAATGAGTGTAATCAAATAATGCGTAAACTGCTTTCAGTATTGCTACTACAAAATCATTGTAAAAGTGATAGATAAGAGTAAGAAATAGGAGTATTTATGATGAGTAGTAGTTAGTGGCCGTTACAGGCAGGGGGAGGNAAAGTGATAGATAAGAGTAAGAAATAGGAGTATTTATGATGAGTAGTAGTTAGTGGCCGTTACAGGCAGGGGGAGGGGAGGGTGGATATATTCGCATGTATAGTCTACTCACAGTATCTTCACACTTTTTTAACCAAACCTTTGAAAAATTACCCTATGTATGACGTGTTTAGTGGTTTCCTAAATATGCTATGTAGCACAAACGTTTCATACTTGTGTTAACATAAAAGTATCTTATTTTTGGTTAGTTTAAACTTTTGCTAATATGTTATCNCACAAACGTTTCATACTTGTGTTAACATAAAAGTATCTTATTTTTGGTTAGTTTAAACTTTTGCTAATATGTTATCTATTAGTTATAATATTTCATATACAATTAATATGAATAAAAACAAAGAGAACATATGTGTTGGCAATCCCTAGTAAGAAATAGTTTTCATGGAAAATATTATTAAACTGAGTGCGCACAAATGCGGTGCGTAGTCCCTTTTGGTGTTATTTTCTAGAATCGGATAAGCTTTGTTTGCATGAGGCGGAAAGCAGAACTTTAAGCAGGGCTTCAGGAAAAGTTGAAAGTAAACGTAATTAGATTATACCAACAAAAGTGTTGATCCGTCCCTGACTGAGATGCCTGCGTGGAGGCCGAAATGAAGGTTCCTGTGTGGCGCGAGTTGGCAACACTGAGACAGCACAGGAGCGGTGTGGCGTAACAGATCTCCCTCGCTGATCGACACGCCAGCGCCGTAGCGCGGCTGCAGGCAAAAATAAAAGTCGACAAAGGGATGTAGTGTGTGCCGTGAGAAGGGGCGAGGTTNCCAGCGCCGTAGCGCGGCTGCAGGCAAAAATAAAAGTCGACAAAGGGATGTAGTGTGTGCCGCGAGAAGGGGCGAGGTTTGGGCGCCAGATGAGTCAGCTGATGTGTGAGAGTGTGTAGCGAGCCCCACACACACGTTGTGTGCCCGTCCTGCCTTGCTTCGGCGAGCCTGTCACGTGACGTGTGAAGGCGAGGTCGCTGGTCCAGCACAAAGTCGCGCTGCCACCTGGCAAACACCAACTTACTGCTCCACTAACGTATCTAAGGTCCTTTCCGTAACTTTGTACTCTGTTTATATAAAGAGAAGCCACATGCTGGCCACCAAAAATGCACACTTTCTGAATCAAACCTTTGAAAAATCATTCCATGTATGATGTGTTTGGTTATTTCCCAAATATATCCTGTACCTGTATCATAATCGTTTTATACTTATGTCAACATAAAATTACGTTATTTTTGGTTATGTTGATTTTTACTTATATTATATTTATAAATCATAATGTATAATTTATAATTATATGAAAACGAGTGTTGGTAATGTCTACAAAGAAATAATTCTCATGCAAAATATTATTACTGAGTGCGCACGAATGCGGTGCATATTTCCTTTGGTGTTATTTTCTAGACTCGGATAAGCTTTGTTTGCATGAGACGGAGGGATATCCTGGAAGTAGAACTTTGGCAGGGCTTCAGAAAGCTATTTAACCAAAATTCGGGGGAAATATTCAAGNTTTTTTTTTTTTTTTTTTAAATTGCAAACATTTTTTTTGCACAATTTAATGGACGATTTACAGTAACTTTTGGCAGTTTGTACGAAATACCTTTCAAATTGTAGACATTACTTTTAAGTACACTTTCCTCGTATTGAAATTTTTATATCGCATACTTCAAGGTCGTGCAGACTGTTCCGACGAAACGTGTACAAGCGGGTCACATGCAAAATAAAGACTTTTCTTGGTATAGTCTATTCACGGTTACTCACAACTTTTCTGAAGTGCCAGACGTTGAGATTCAGTAAAATGTATACTAATAAAATTAAAACCAAACGCCCTTTTAAATTTTAATGGCATATCACATGTCATCTTCTTTTANTAAAATGTATACTAATAAAATTAAAACCAAACGCCCTTTTAAATTTTAATGGCATATCACATGTCATCTTCTTTTAAGATGTTAAAAATGTTGTTAATTTTAATTTTATTATGATGTATAAGATTTGAACTTAAACAGGACTTCGTGGTTACATACAACTTTTCTGAGGCCCTGCTAAAGTTCTACTTTCTACCTTTTTCTCCGCTTCATGCAAATAAACGTTAACCAAGTCTAGAAAATTACACTAAATGGACAACGCACCACATTTGTGCGCACTCAGTTCAATAATATATTGCATGGGAGATATTTCTAATGAGGCATTATCAACCCACCTATTTTCTCTCAATTTTTATTCGTATTAATTACAAATGATATATTATTATTTAGAGATAAAATATAAGTGAAAGTTCAATTTAACCAAAAATAAGATACTTTTTTTGTTTAGCGAAGTATGAAACCTTGTGGTACATGATATACTTAGGGAACAACCACACACGTCATACATGGTGTGATTTTTCATAGGTTTGATTAAAAAAGTCTGGAGATACTGCGAACAGACAATATAACTTTCTTTACGAGGCGAAATGAAATTCTGTAACACCAAATACCGTCATGGCGGTTTTTTCGAATGCCTAGTTACTGTCGCTATTATGAACGATAGTGGAAATAAAATGGCCGACGTATTGAGGTTAATTCTAGCAAACACACTCCACAGTGAAAACGTATGTCTTAAAATGTCCCAAAGACGGTAAGTTTTATATTCTGTTATATTTATGTACAAATAAACGGTGCCTGAATCATATTTAAGTAGTATAAATTATTTTTAGCAAGTGATAGTCTTCCAATACTTCGCTGTGACGTATCCACGAGGTGAGAACTTGGCCACAGTGTTGACAAGTTGTACATTGAAAATCCGCTGGAACCAACAGCAAAATCCGCTAAAATCACACTAAAATGCATTTATTATATTAAAAGTGATAATAACTATATNCGCTGGAACCAACAGCAAAATCCGCTAAAATCACACTAAAATGCATTTATTATATTAAAAGTGATAATAACTATAGCTGTTTTAAATTTGAGAATAGATATTTTATTTAATATTTTGCTAATTTAAAGTTTTTGTTTTACAACGTCGACAGTCGATTGTTCCCAACTCGTAATAGCAAAATTTGCAAATATTTTATGATTAACTACATATAATTGGGTTTAAATAAGTAATCATCAGTAAAATGTACAAAATCTTTTCTATANAATATTTTATGATTAACTACATATAATTGGGTTTAAATAAGTAATCATCAGTAAAATGTACAAAATCTTTTCTATATTAAAAAATAATAATAGTTCCCTCTCGCTCTGAATATCGTTTATGTGCATGAATGTAAAGGAGAGGGACATTTCGTAACATGATATAGCGAGGAAGACAGAAAATTCTGTGTTCTTGAAAAGACCCCAATACTCAAACACTTATATATGTTAATTTTTCCAATGCCGTTTTAAAATATCCGCCAAAAATTCCGCTACGCGCGAAAAGCAATTTTTCTCTGCAAACAGTACTCTAGATTCATGGAGGTAGAGATAACAGGAGATTGCATGCTATGACGTCATTGAAGCTGCTTTTCCGTCCAACGCCATATTGTGACACCAAAAACATTGAACATGTTGAGGGTGGTTTTTATACATATTTAATGTATGTAAAATTGGAAAAGTTTTAAACAAATAACAATTAATGAAGCTAAACTCTCAGGCTAAATATCAAAGTGCTCTAATAAAATTGTATAATTTTAATTGTGAAAGGTTAGGTTTCCAATGTTATGGATATCACCTGACGGCGGACAGGCCTCGTCATTTTATTATGCACACCCACAGACAAGGCCGCCCCTTAGTTAGATTCCGCTAAAATGTCTGGAGTTTGGGCACTGAGTTTCCGAACATCTGGCATACAATGATGATTGGGGGAAAGAAAAGGGCTTTAGTTCCTGGGGTTTCGCTTTAGTCTAGCTGTACAAACCGGAGTAGAAATAATTTTTTTTANGAAAGAAAAGGGCTTTAGTTCCTGGGGTTTCGCTTTAGTCTAGCTGTACAAACCGGAGTAGAAATAATTTTTTTTATGGCTATGGAAATATCTCGCAGGGTGCGATTTCTTGGAACATAAACTCAAGAACATAATTCTAATTANTTTTTTTTATGGCTATGGAAATATCTCGCAGGGTGCGATTTCTTGGAACATAAACTCAAGAACATAATTCTAATTACTAAAAATGTTTTGACGTGATTAGATTTATTGACAAGATATTTGAATGTTGGTAATTAACATATAGCAATAGTCGATATACTCTATAGTTTTTTATTTACAATTTGCCAATATTTTGCATAAAATTAAGGACAAAACCCACAAAAATCTGTAAATATTCCACAATATTTCTCTTAACAAAATTAAGTTGTAGAATTAAAATGTCACGTATCATAAAGAAAGACAATTCTTTTAACAAAAATTGGAACATGAGCTTTTAAGAAGATGAAATGCCATTAAAAATTAAAAGTGTTTTAATTTTTGTTTTAATTTTGTTTAATTTTATTATTATAAATTTTTGCTGAGTCGCAACGTCTGGCACTTAATACATTTGCAGTGTTAAAACATTATGCATGTATTTTAAAATTAGGTGACATTTTTTGCTTACCATGTACGGTAGATTAATAATCCGGAGGGAACCACGCTGTTCCATACCTACCCTTCATTATAAATGGGGTTGATATCGCACACAAATTCTTATTGTTTGCACTCAGACGTTGAATAATGCACGATCCAGAAACTCAGAAATGTATCTTTTGTTGTGGCTGTGTCAGTAACAGTGAACGTCAGCTACCGCTACACTTTCAAGGCTCGTTACATCCTTCAGGAATAGACGTAAGATATACGGAGGGTTCAGAGAACAAGTAGATCAAGTCCGTTCTTTATAATTACTGCTAAAATTCATTATGGTAACGATTCTGACAGAAATTTAATTAGAGTCAAATTTAAATAGTAATGAAGCTGTCGACGAAACGTTACCTCGAAAAAGTAATAATTTGTTTACTTAAAGCTCATGTTTTGTCATTAACGTAAATACATGGATTGATGAGGACTCACCTTTCGAAGTTTGTTGGTAGAATTCAGTTCCACCTTACAGACGATAATGGCTAAAATGCATTACATTTACTTGTGAAAACATTGTCAGTAAAGAAAGGCGACGAAATACTAGCAGCCATACTCGAAATAGTGCTCCTCAGTCTGTCTGCTCGGTCGTTACTCGACAGTAACCCACGTGGAGGCCACGTGCGAGTCCCGGGGTTGTTTACATCGACAATCACGTGGATCCGACACAACTGCCAGGAGTCTAGGTCGCTCTTCGCGCTGCCACGTGTCCACGCCTCAGATACGCAAAACAACTCCAGCCAGACAGCGCCCTAAGTGGCTTCCTTAGTTGCCGATAGGTCTCGTTANACGCCTCAGATACGCAAAACAACTCCAGCCAGACAGCGCCCTAAGTGGCTTCCTTAGTTGCCGATAGGTCTCGTTAGAAGCAGTCGTGTCTGTTATAGTTTTAAAAATGTATGAAATTATATTATGTAAGTTTATAGATTTTTTTTCAGGACNGAAGCAGTCGTGTCTGTTATAGTTTTAAAAATGTATGAAATTATATTATGTAAGTTTATAGATTTTTTTTCAGGACATAATTAAAAACCGATATTTTGTTGTCCATTCATAAATCTGGTTATGTAAACATAAATTTGGTCATTGAAAAGTGTAAAAGTCAGCTGAAATTGCGGCAAGTAGCCATTAGTTCACGATATTTATTCTTGTGTAAAATAATATTTTAAACTATAGCGATACATGCTGTATCTTTCCTGAACAGATTGCTGTATTAAACCCTGCATTCGCCGCGTATAATCCTGAAGAAACAGGACACACGCGGAGCTTGTTTATGCTATCTTCCATCAGCGTCACAATGCAAGGCAGGAGTGACCTTGAGGAATTTAATATTGTCTACTAGGGAGTCTCCTTATGGGCAATCTTACCCCGTCGTATTGGGTTCTAGATTCTTCTACATTCTTTATGTGCTTAAAATAAAATTCCGGAACTACCCTTGTACCCATTTACATATTGACCTTACACTGTAGTACAGACAAGATAGGTACGAACTCATAATTACGTAAAAATAGTAACTGTGCCAAAATTTGGCAAAATCAATATTGTGGCATAAATATGAGTTCGTAGTTCAGGCGTTCTGTCTGTACTCCTGTGTAAGGTCTGTAGCTCTTTTTAAAAAATACGAACAAACGAGAAAACCAACAATCCAACATGGCGGAGGGAGGTTCGCCTTAAGAGGCTGTATCACCCCTTATACAGAAATTATTAGTTTTAGTGTAATAACAGAAGTCATTACTGAAAATGTTTCGTTATAGAAGCATTACATTTCATGTTTTTGTGAAAATTTTTGTACCGGATTGTTTCCTGGTTGTCATTAAAATGTGAGAATGAATTAATACATAACATTTTGTACTACGTAAATTGTTGCATAAATATGCGTTAGTAGTTCATATATTATGTCTGTAATGGTGGGCAAGGTAATTCGCTAAGCTTCTATTGTAGCATTTTTCAATAAATCCTCCTAAATTTGAATAAATAAGAAATAAGTATGAAAATCAGTATGGCGGGTGACGCTGGCTCTGCAATAACGGTCGTAGTTGAACGACTGTCGAGGGAGGAAGAAGAGTGAGGTTTACACGGACCGCGACCAAGGACCCAGTGGCCGGGATTCCGAAGTAATTACGAGACTGTCCCCCTCCTCCCCTTCACCCAAGGACAGAGACCGCCTTCTCTCCTAGACTCTGGTCATTAGCCGTCCTCAGCAGAGTGCAGGAGAACGAGACATGCCTGTCCCTCTTCTAACACGCACCAATTATCCACTATACTATTTTTTTATTTATAGTCTATTGGCGATTTCTTCACACTTTTTTTTATCAAACCTTTGAAATATCACACTATATGTGACGTGTTTGGTTGTTTCCTAATTATGCTATGTGTAACAAGGGTTTTATACTTCTGTTAACATTAAAGTACCTTATTGTTGGTTTGNTTCTAACACGCACCAATTATCCACTATACTATTTTTTTATTTATAGTCTATTGGCGATTTCTTCACACTTTTTTTATCAAACCTTTGAAATATCACACTATATGTGACGTGTTTTGTTGTTTCCTAATTATGCTATGTGTAACAAGGGTTTTATACTTCTGTTAACATTAAAGTACCTTATTGTTGGTTTGNGTTGTTTCCTAATTATGCTATGTGTAACAAGGGTTTTATACTTCTGTTAACATTAAAGTACCTTATTGTTGGTTTGATTAGAATTTTTTTGATATTTTATTTATAAATTTTAATATTACATTTACAATTAATATAAATTAAAACAGTGAGAAAATAAGTGTGTTGGTAATACCTAGTAAGAAATAGTTCTTATGTAAAATATTATTACACGATGTGCGCACGAATGTGGTGCGTTGTCCATTTGGTGTAATTTTCTAGACTCGGATAAGCTTTGTTGGCATGAGGTGGAGGAATATCCTGAAAGTAGAACATTACAGGGCTTCAGAAAACTTGGAAGTAACCGTGAATAGACTATATCATTTTTTACGTTTTACCTCAGCTGCAGATCTCTTGGTCGTGCATTCGCCTAAGGTGAACTCACCAAGGCCTGTTGCAAAGACCCAGTTGCCAGATGTACTTGACTACCATATCCTCCCCGCAGCGGCACCAACTCAGGGAAATAGGGAGACAGTTGAATGTTTTGTGAGCGAGTGAAGGGATCTGGGCGGCTCTTAACATCGTGGTATTGAGAGCCGATGAGTGTGAAACGAGGTAAGTATGGAGCAGCGCCGGAATGCAAGGGCGGTGGGAAACGAGAGTTCCTCAGGAAAACCCGCCGACCAGTGGCATCGTTCGGCAAGATTCCCACGTGCGAAAATGCGGGGGTGAACGCGCCGGAAATTGAAACCTCGCCTTGGTGAGAGGCGAGTAGTCTAACCACTACACCACCGCAGCCTCTGGTTGAAGGTTTTGATCGGTTCTTGAAACTCCCCCCCCCCCAAGCAAAAAAAAAATTAACATCTGAATGTTACGTCCAGCCGTAAGGGAGCGTTGTGGCGGCGATGGCAAAAGCATAAACAGACTTGGCGTGTGTTCTGTTTCTTCACTATTTTAAGCGGCGAATGTAAATCTTTAATATAGCCATCTGTTCAGATAAGATACAACAGTGTCGCTATAGTTTAAAACACATTTACAGAAGAATAAATATCGCAAACAGAGGGCTCCTCTACAGCGATTCTTGCTAACTGGTGCTATTCAACAACCACGTTTAAGTTTCAATAATCAAATTTATAAATTGGCAATAAAATATNACGTTTAAGTTTCAATAATCAAATTTATAAATTGGCAATAAAATATCAACTTGAATTTCTGTCCTGAAAAAAACATTTATATTGAATTATTCCATAGTTGATTAAAAATTAAAATATACAAAACTGTTCACAGTGAGGCAGGTGTGACAACAAGGCATTTCTCTAACATTAATTTCCCGTTTAAACTTCGCGGATGTGGGCTTGGTACCAGCTCCCTTAAGGGTGTTGGCCACAGTAAAATTTGCTGTCATACATTTTTACCACATACTTTCAAATTTTACATATTATCAGTAACTAGGCTTTCCTAGCAAAAAAAAAAAATTCAGCCCATAGTTTTAGTATAAATCCATGTCAAAATCACAATTTTACGGTTTTAGAAATATACAAATAATGGAAACTAACTTACTTGCAGAGATTAGATAATTCACACTGAAAGAAGATGCCAAAAGCGACTTAAATTTATTTATAAAATCGCACAAGGAAATATTTTTGCAATTTAAAAACATTACTAAAAATAAGGAAATTGTTGCATATTTTTTATTTATGACTGCCCTTGAATTTTTGTAAAACAACTTTTGCTAATCATACCTTAAAACGAATTAAGACAAGATCTTTCAATTTCTTACTAGGTATTACCAACACACTTATTTTCTCACTGTTCGTTTTCATATAATTATAAATTAAATATTATGATTTAGAAATAAATATAAGTAAAAATTAATTTAACCAAAAATAACGTAATTTTTTGTTAACATAAAAACAAACACGTCATAAATGGGGTGATTTTTCAAAGATTTGATTCAAAAAGTGTAAAGAATCTGCGAATAAACTATAAGAAAATGTTTCGCCCTGACAGCATGCGAGGCTTTAGGCAAGTGACGTAATATGGCGCTGCTTCCGGCATGCCAACATTGCTCGTCCTGGGAGATGAGCGCGTCGAGGGTTGGCATCTGGGCAAAAAGAGACGGGCAAAAAAAGACGGGCTTGTTTCTGTGTCAGGGAGCTGCTGTGAGTCATCTACGCAAGTGGTATTTTCATATCGCTCATCTTCCCCAGCACCCAGTCACACTAACATTAAGGTGGCCGCCTGGTTGAAGGAATTTTGCACGTCTGAGGCCTAAAAGCGTGGGAGCGCTAGAGGCGTACGAGACATGTGCATCAACTGTCTCATCGCCTCTACGCGCAAAGCACTGAACTGGCGTGCAGTCTTGCCGCCGATAACGCGCCCCTATGAGACTTTCAGTGGAGACCTTATCATTTTATGACGAAATAATGAAAATAAAGGTTCGACGCACGTCCCAATTTCTTTTTTAATGTTTTGTACCCCTAATGTCCATACCTAAAAATGACCGTGAAATCACCCGTTTGAGCTATTTTTAGTATCACAAAAACATGCTTTAGAGAGAAATATAGGAACCGGAAAACGTATACAGACGCGTAACGTTTCGTAAATGCTATTCGTAAGCAGACCTCACTCAGACACGTTGGGCGATTTTTTAATAAAAAGTTTCCTGCTGGAACTCTGCGTGCATAGTTTGACTCGTTATTTGCCGAGAAGCGCGGGAGCTATAAGGGTCACACTGGCACGCGCTACAAGAGCGCCATCACCGCTACGCGCAGGGCTTTGAACTGGCGAGCAGTGTTCATGTAGTGATGTGTGAATATATGGAACTTTCAGAGGGGACCCTATTATTTCATTGGTGAAAAGTCTGTATCAAAGTTCAATACAGGCTCCTATCATATTTTGGCTCGTATCCGGCTAGTATGTTTTAAGATACGGCAGTATGAAAAAGTCGTTTCTAACTACATATATATTGAAAGGCTACAAAATAATATTTACAGCATGCTTGGTAACTTTAAAGTACCATTCATTCCTCGCCTGGGTATGTCTTTTCGTAGGTAAACATTCTGGGGGTGCGTTTATTAGTTTCGTCAAAAGACCAGGATTTCGAACACAATGCAACGCAGTTCAAGCGCTAGCCAGGCGGAACACTCTAGTGCCTGTGGAAAGTTCTCCAGGTAAGCTAATTCACGGAACATTGAATCAAGAAAATTTGAACTACCTGGTCTATTTTGGTGAGGCTAGATTTACTGACAAGATATTTGAACGTTTGTTACTATCATATACAGCAACAGTTGTTGATAAAAAAATTGCATACTTTTTGCCAAAATAAAATAAGTATATAAACAAAATAATGTTATTTACAAACTTTATTTTTTATTAAAGGAGATTTTAAAGCAACGAAATTCTGTTAAAAATGAGAGGATAAGGGGATAACATTGTTGTTACAGAGTTCTTATAGGTACACAATAAAATTAAAAAAAAAATTGAAACATTTAGTTTTGCATTTATACTGAGCTATTTTTATAGGTAAACCAAACATTGTTTCAACTATTGCTGCAGGCTATGATTTTTTAAATAAAAATTAATAGTCAACTAGCGAACCGACCCGGCTTCGCCCGGTAACAATTTAGTTTTTACAGCGATACTTTGAAAGACAAAAATTGTTACTGTGGGTTATCCTTAAAAGATAAACATATGCCATCGCGAACATTTCTGTAGACCTTTTTGAGAGCTACAATTCTGTAATACATTAATTTGTTGTATCTCTTATGGTTTAGTCAGCGCAAGCCATGTAAGCGCCCTAAAAGCGGTTTTTTACGACTTGATTACAAGCGGTTCGACATTTCTTTACTATCCTTACATTAAATATAAACGAATTATTCATCAAAACCGTCCTCAAGAAATTTTCTAAATGATGGAAACCGCATCAAAATCCGTCAAGTAGTTTAGAAGCACTAAGAGAATACACAGACAGACGTGGATAAGCGACTTTGTTATATACTATTTAGAGATAAAACTAACCCCATCGAAGTAGGCATACAAAAAGTTGTTATAATTCAATTCTTTAAATTAAAATTCGGAAATTCACGCTCAGCGGGAATTTTCCAAAACCCTTAACTGTTGGAGCCTGTTGCTAATTTTCGATGTGTGAAGGAATATGTAGAAAGTTTAATTGGTGTGGATATCTTAACTGCCGCAGAAACGATAATTTTTTGGTTGCGGTGGCGAAGAAACCTTCGTGTAGACTTGCCACTGCTTGTTCCCGAAAAATCTAAGCAATAAGAAATACGGACACGTTCCGTATTTTGAATTTACGGAGCTCTGGTCCGTTTTCAGTTATTATGGATCGCGTCCCTGTATATTAAGGGAAATCCGTACTTAATTATTCTAAACGTCTTTAATATCACGCCAGGCTATATGGAGGCATTACAACGGCACTCCCAAGAGAGCAATATGCATTCCCGGGTAGCTGAAATTTTCGCAAATTACATCTGTGACAGTAGCATATTATTACACGTCATGTAAGCTTATGTATTAAACTACAGATTAAATTTGGTACTTTTCCCTTAAGGAAACTGTGCAGAGAACCACTAACATTGGTGTACTTTTAACCATTTTCACTACTGTATTTCTCTTTAAATAATTTTTTAAAGGATAAAAGTAAAAATTGGCGTTTGTAGGTAATTTTTTGGTTACTTTTCCTGGAAAGAAGTCGTATTCTCAGAACATTCATTTACTGAGATACAAATATACGCTCAAATACTGATTTTATACACATTATTTTGCTAGAAAGAAACCCCCCGTAATATTGGATTGTTGGTTTTCCTAGCTGTACCCAACTACACTGAAGAGCCAAAAAAACTGGTACACCTGCCTAATATCGTGTAGCTCCCCCCCCCC
>NQII01000434.1:297946-351886 GCA_002778355.1 Clitarchus hookeri
CGCAGAAGTGCCGCAAGACGACGTGGCATGGACTCGACTGATGTCTGAAGGTATGCAGGAGGCAATTCACACCATGAATCCTGCAGGGAAGTCCACAAATTCAATCTGCGCCAATTTGAGAAATTATTGCACGTTTGTCACGTTTAATGTTTCTCATCAGTCGTTGCTTGTCCCGTTCTTTCGCGATCTTTTTCCAGCCGCAGCGATGTCGAAGATGTGATGTTTTACCGGATTCCCAATATTCACGGTACACTCGTGAAATGGTCGTACGCGAACATCCAAATGTTATCGCTACCTTGGAGATGCTATGCCCCATCTCTCGTGCGCCGACTATAACAACACCACGTTCAAACTCACTTAAATCTTGATAACCTGCCATTGTAGCAGCAGTAACCGATCTAGCTGCCGACCGCATCGCGTTACTCTGATTGATTCAGTACCTCTGCTATTTGTATACGCACGCCTATACCAGTTTTTTTGGCTCTTCAGTGTATATATTGACCTCACACAGCAGTACAGACACAACGACTGAACTACAATGTCGTATTTACGTCACAATATTGATTTTGCTCAATTTTGGCAGAATTAAATTTTTTGACACAATAATGAGTTCGTAGTTTATTTGTCTTATCTGTACTGCAGTGGAAAGTCAATAGCTTCTTGGATATAAGTACTTTCAGAATTTTCTTTCTTAAAACTATAAACAAGGTAGAAAAACCAAGAATCCAATATGGCGGGGAAGGCTCCCCTTACCTGTACGATTTCGTGTGTAAGTGGAGTGGAATGGAGAGATTTGGGCAGCCCTTAGCATCGTGGTCTCGAGAGCCAATGAGGGTGAGGTGAGGTAAGCATGGAGTGGTGCCGGAATGAAAATGAGGGAGAATCGGGATATCCCCGAGAAAACCCGCAGATCAGCTGCATCGCCTGGCTTAATTCCTACGTGCGAAAATCCTGGAGTGACCCCGCCGGGAAACGAGCCTGGTTCGCATATGTGGGAGGTGAGAAGTTTGACCACCACACCACCGCGAACCCCTGTACTTTTCCATGAAAATTCCTGTGAATAAAGGAGAGTGTTTAACAGTGAGGCAAGTTATTTCCGCCTGCTGTACTCCAAGCATCTGCCTAGCCAGAGGACGGAGGAGAGACAGTGTTGTATGTACTCGTGTCTGCTGACTGCGGGCTCCCGGATGCAGTCGTGAGAACATGACGAGATGCGGGGTCGTGGTGCAGTCTCAGACGACATCTTCCCAATCTTCCCAGGCCGCCGCCCCCTCCTCAACAATCATGACGGCACACAGTCTCAGTGCAAGACGTGCGTCTCGCAACACCGTACACAACCAAGTGTGTCAGACGCTGCTTACATATGTTCAGCTGGAACGGCCGCCAACCGTAGTCGAATTAGGCTACACATAGCCTAATTGCAACATTGCCAACTGTATGTGCACGTCCCTAAATGTAGGGACTTATGGCTGTTTTACTAATTACGCAGGGACAAATTTTTAAATCCAACTCAAAAGTAGCAAATATTTTCCACAAAAAAATAAATTTAAAAACAGTAGCAGGAAAATGTTCCTTCTGGGCCTTCGACGGTCCTGGCGGGGTCAAGGAGACGAGACGGTGGCCATCTTGGATGACGTAATGCAGCAACCTTAAGATCTGTCATTTCTTGCCGATGTCGGCCATATTAGATGTCCACTCCCACTCTGTCATTCCAAGCCAACGGCGTCCATGTTGGATGTCCTTACTTCATGCTCTTACATTCCGTATGGGGAGTTTTCACAGAGCCCTCCCGATATTATTTATTTTATAACACTCTCTCGTTCCTTATTACAGGATTGCCCCTACTTCATGCTCTTGCACTCCATGTAGAGGGTTTTCTCCGTGTTATCCCTCCATGCCAGCACCATCTATCTTGCCTGAAGAATGTTCGAGATCATTGTCCCATCGTGCAACTCTTTCACATTGCTCTGTCATTCCACCTTGGTTTTCTCATAATTCCTTCTAGCCTCTTTTCACCTGGCATGCTGTTGGGGATGAGTCTCATGCTCTTGCATTCCACCTGCGCGACACAGGGCGAAGTCTGTCCACGCATGCTAGCCTAGAGTCACAACGCATGTGCGCCAAGTACGTCCCTAAGCCCACCCATAAGCATAGTTGGCTGTAATTTCCGAACCGTTTAAGATAAAGTTACAAAATTCATTACATAGGCACACCCCATAAAACGAAAAGGACCGAGAGGTCAAGTATGTCCTAAGTCCACTTGTAAGCATAGTTGACTGTCATTTTAGAACCGTTTAAGGTACAGCCATCAAATTTACAACAAAGGCATCAACCCTGACGACGAAAAGGACCGCAGGCTCAAGTAAGCCTTAAGTCCTCTTATAAGCATAGTTGAATGTTATTTCCGAACAGTTTAAGATGCAGCCACCCAATTCATATCATAGGTATCATCCTCCACGACGAAAAAAATTGCAGGGTAAAATAGGTCATAAACCCACTTATAAGCATAGTTGGTTGTAATTTGCGAACGATTTAAGATATAGTCACCAAATTGATAACATAGTCCCCGACGATGAACAGGGCCACAGAGTCCAGCATATACTAAGCTCACTTATAAGCATAGTTGCCACCTATTTCGCATCAACCGAAGTTATAGGCATAAACTGCATATCATAAACATTTCCTCTGATGAAGAACAGGGTGGTAGGTTCAAGTAAACTTTAAAATGTCTTATAAGCATAGTCGACCGACATTTCTCATTTACCAAAGCTGTACTCGGCAAATTCATAACAGAGACATCGCCTCCGACAACGAACATAATGGTAGTGTCAAGTACGCCCTAAGCCCTCTAATAGGCATAGTTGGCTATAGTTTTTACCCACCGAGGCTATAGTCATCAAATTCATAACATAGATATAACTACCGAAGACGAAAATGACTGCAGGGTAAAGAAGACTTCGTATAAGCACAGTTGGCTACCATTTCCCACCCACAGAAGCTATAGTCAACAAATTCATATCATAGGCATCACCTTCGATGACAAACCCATCATTTTCAAACCTTTGAAGTCTGGGAACATGTAACATCAATCGACGCATGCAAAGAAAATAAAGATATACATAGAGGCACGTCGGAAATTTACCGTTGCATGTAGGAGTATAGGGTCTAAAATAGCACACACATATGCATCGGTCTACATGTACTTGTCTAACAAATAGGTGCATTTTGGTTTCGCTGTACCCCAGTACAGATATAATTACAACATAGCTTCGTATTCTACCGGTTGAATGACGATTTAAATTATTGCAACTATGGAAAACTGACCAGTTGTTAAACAGACCTGCTCGGCATCGGTACTGCACGAAGGCAGCACTGAGGGGTCGGCACTGAGATGTCGGCTTACACTGTTTATTGCAACCTTTAGCTCTCGCAGTCGAACCACACGACTGTAGTTCCCCTGTGCTATCGGTACCATTGAGCTGCAACACTCATTGGTGGTTGGATCGACACCTCATGCGTCTGGCATTTTTTGAGCTACTTGCACTTAGTCTTGCATGCATGGGTGAGTGTTCTGCATGACACACGTCGGAATTCGGTCATGTGTGTCGACACGAGTGCTCCTAACAACAGCATTCGGTAACGCAAACAATGTTGGCAACCCCTGACAGGTTACAGAGGAAACTAAGATGTCCGAAGACCACAGCGACCCTAGCAGACGATAGTAGTGCACTCTAGCTGTCGACTGGAGAAACGAAGATGGCGAGAGTATCTGTGTGTATTGCTCAAGCATCTGCAGGTAGTGACCTGAGTTCGAGACTTGGCACTATACAAAAATTATAATTCTCTTTCAGAATTCTAGTAATTTTTTTTCTTAGTAATGTAGGTGCCTCTAATATGAAAATGGCTTAAGATAAATGAATAACATAGAAATAATTTATACACTTTACTTTTATTTACAGACTTGACACATAAGAATATATAATAATATTCGATACACGCTCAACTAATTCTTTATTCGAGCAAAACTTTTATGGTGACTGATTTTTTCAGAACAATTCCTGCTGTGAGCTTTCAAGATACACATATTCGCATATACCGCACATCAGTTATCACATGGGTAGGTCTTGTATACGATAGCAAATGAGCAGTTACTTTCTTCATGACATTTGGCACTGGTGTGGTTAGCGAATATCTTGCCGCAATACTTGCACATGCTTCCCGATGAAGGACAAACATTGCCTTTGCACTTATTGTTATATTTATACAGGACATCACTGTGGATAAACACAGCACCGCAATTATCACAGTGGCAAGCTTTGTATGCTGGGCTGAACATGCAATGGCACTTTCATGTCGGTGTGCATTACAACACGTATTGAAAGTATTTCCTCAATAGTAACCTTGATACTTTAATGCTTCCCGAGCAAATTGTTTCCCAACTAAGTGCCGGAATGTATTAGTTTAACAGGTCGACGTCAGCTCTGCCAAGAAAGAATCTCTGCGCTAGCTATATTCCTTTTTTTTTTTTTTTTTTTTTGTATTTAAGACATCCTGACTGTTGGTAATGACACAGATCCCCTTACTGTTGTTATAGGATTTTTTTGCTCGCTTATGGAATTTTATGGTGAATGTAGGGACATTTTACGTGTTGTGGAGGGACGTAGGTCATATATATCTTGTTGTAGAATTATAAAATTTGAGAAAAAAAGGGGGGGGGGTGTAGGTCGCCGAATATCAAGATGCAGTCAAATTGAGGTTCGATCCAGAGACAAAGTTTTTAGCAACTTAGGTACTCGTGTATTGTATTTCTTTTCTCTCCCCTCCTACCCATTTTAAAAGACACCACTACAACTTCATCCTTTCAACTTAAAATGTTATAATGTAATGTGTCATTTTCTTAATAAGGTTCGTTAAAAAAAAAGTTTGTTCAGAAATTTAAATTCTTTACACATTCTGCACGTTCTATAGTTTTTCTTTCACTAGACGGCTATTTTACTTCGACGATTACAGCCAAATAATTCAAATATTTTAAACTTAATCCCAAGCCCTACTTGTTGTAATCTTCGCCAAACTTTTGAGTCATGTACTATGAGTAATCCGCATCGACTACGACTACAACCTGGTCATCAGTAAATAATAACGTGAATAGGTAGGAACTGTCGATTGTATCCCCGTCATTTGGCATGTTCTGTTCCGATTTTTGATAGCACATAAAACATTAATCTTGAAGTTAGGGAGAAGCAATAACACAGTAATAATCCTCTTGCGGTTTCAAATTGCCCGGAGATCAGATTTCCCAATTTCAGTGAGGACGTGGTATTATGGGCAGGTATGGTTAACGTCTCGTGGAAACGGGGTCATCATTACAGGCGGGCCTTTGGCTGGGAGATCAGGGAAAGGAAGGGAATTAGCCATCTCAGCATTCTCTTCGAGTGACTTCGGAAAATCATAGAAAACCGAAACCAGAATGGCCGGGCGGAGAATGAATATACAACGAAAATCAAGTGCATGATAACTGAGTCACCTATTATACGGGATGATACTGAACTATGTACAAATTTTGTGAAAATAATTCATTATGGAAAATTTGTCAGAAAAAATAATGTGGGTTATGACATAACATGATTATTAAAAAAGACGTGCCCTTGAACATTGGGAAATAAAATTAGTTATATGCAAAATGTCAGAAACTACGTGAGATGAAACAACAAATTCATCAGCGTTAACCTTATTTGATATCTGTCACATGTGAACGTTTGGTGGGTAATAACACCGTCCGTCATTAGGAAACTACCTGTGTCATGTTATTAAGTAGTTTTTGTATGCGTCTCATTGTGAGCAGTTATGTCTGTTCTAATTTTAAAAAAATCATGGAATATTTTAATGTGAATCTTTTTTTCTGGACAGACACGAAAGTCGATATTTTGTCGCCAATGAATTAATTTGGGTGTTGAAACATAAACTTAGTCGTCGAGAAGTGCCAAAGTCAGCAAAAATCGCTGTAAGTAACCCTCTGTTTACGATATTTATCCTTTTGTAAAACAGTGTTTTAAATTATAGCGACAATGCTGTATCTTTTTAGGACAGATTGCTGTATTCAAACCGCATAGTCACCGAAAATTCTGAGGAAACAACACGCGAAGCTAGTTTACGCTGTTTTCCATCGCCGTCTCAATGCTTCCTTAGAGCCGGACGTGACTTTGAGGCGTTTAAAATGTTTACTAAGGAGGCTCCATAGCTAACCTGTGGGTATTTATCAATTATCGTAGCGTAATGATCATGTGATGTTTAAAGATATTGCTACATGAACGCCTGAGTGGCGTATCGGAGTTCGTGAGGGATGGAGGTCTTAATAAAAATCAAAGAACTACATTTGATTTTTAATTTATTCACACAGCTATTATTTACAGCATTAAATTACCTGTCTCCACTATTGCTCTTTTTATTTCACAGTGAGTGCAATATTCAATTTCTAATTCAACTCTAATTCACGTTCTTCTGTATGTCTCTGTTTGGTTATTGTCAATTAACCCATACTCATCATTAACAGACTTTCAGTCTATCTGTTACCATCATTTGTAATGTCTTTCACTCACGCTCCAGTCCAATAGTCCAGCCTGCAGTCGCACTCTTCACCGCTCTGATGTTCGCAGTCGCAGATTTTCCTCCCGCTGGTAACCTCTCTCGCCGCGCGCTTCTCTTCTCACTGTTACAGCCGAATAAAATCTTCAAGGAAAGCCGGGAGGTTTTTTGCGACTATAGCAAAGTGTTGCAATGGCGTATGTATATAATAACACTTGATATAATGGTAATAATCCCATGTACATGTGACAGATATCAAAGACGACGAAATTGCAAAACTCCAATCCTATTGTGAACCAGTCAGACAATGAACGACACGGAACAAGAAGACGGCATAATAATAAACGAGACAAGAAATAAACAAATGTGAGGCAGCAAAAATAAACAATTAGCGAAGTTTTGGTAACAGGTGTCTATCCCGCAGACATATTTATGAAGTGCAGGCAGTTTGAATTATATTTCAGTAAGCATATGTTTTGTTGCCAAGTGTGTTAAAAAGTGTGTTATTACGTGCGCGCGTACGTAAATTCTTGTGTAACGATCTAGAGAATCATTTGTAGAAAATTTTGTGCTCTGCTGATTTATATATTTCCTCCTGTGTTAGTAGTTCGTTTTAACTGTCGCTACGGAAAGAATTTCCGAAGTATAAAATCAAGAGCAGAATTTGAACTACTTAACGTATTTGAACTTATTCAGAGTAGCGGCTTTTTTGTAAATAAAAGAAACATCATGGAAAGTGGTATATTTCCACTATACTAATTACACAGAACACGAATTTACTAGGGACATTAACGTATTAGCAATACAAACCACAAATACGATAGTGGGGAGGGCTATGAAAATCAGCGAAATTGTGGGATAAAATCACAAAAAATAAACCCACAAAAATACAAAAATATCTCAATTTAACATTTGTCCAGCCAATTTCGTAATATGTGTCCACCTAACCTAACTTTACCTAACACCAGGATGAGTGAATCACTTAAATTTATAAACTGGCAAACGAACAGAAGCACTCGTATTCTTCAATTCTCAAATCATTCTTCACCATTCTTCAATCACAAGCCATCAAACGGACGAGTTCGGACGTAGCAAACCACGCGCACACAATACTACACTCACCGCGAACCACACACTAATCCATATACCAGGCGACTAAACTCAGTTCCCGGCTTACGCAGTTAGCATTACATGGCTATTCAACATGGCGTCTGACGTAAACAAAGCGGCCGAACTGCTCGTGCTTTTATCTATTTTATTTAGTACGTTCTATTTATTTTAACTTTACGCCCTCCTCAGTTTTAAAAAGGTAAGTTGTGCAGAACCCATTTATGTTAATTTTGTGGGTCTACGACGTTTCCTTCAGAAAAGGCGCTACTCTGAATAATTACCAACGTATTTATATGAGGTTTCTTTATTTACTATATATTGTATTTAACAAATCCATCACATACAGTAATAGTTAAAACAATGTAAAGTTTAAGAATAAAAAAATTTCTACTATTTTTTTACAATAGCATATAAGAACCCATCAATCCAGCACATATGTAATAATAATTGTTCTAAAATTGATAAAAGTTTATTATGTTAAGTATTATGTTAAGTATATANATAGCATATAAGAACCCATCAATCCAGCACATATGTAATAATAATTGTTCTAAAATTGATAAAAGTTTATTATGTTGAATTTTATAATAAAATTTAAAAGAAACAGTTTAATTGAAACAAAATTTTATCGTGTTAAAAGTTCTATAAATATTAATAAATTCCAGTATCACGTAGTTGTAGATAATAATATTATTTTTAATTTTAAGACTATTATTTTGCGATATTTACTTATTATGTGTTTGTTTACTTAATTTTTTTTTCGCAAAAAGGTGAAATATGTTATATTAAAAAAAACAATAGTCAGTAACAACTATTGGCTGTATACGATAGTTACCAGTATTCAAGCATTAAAATATCTTGTCAATAAATTTAACGCCATTGAAACATATTAAGTAAATCAAATTATATTCTTAATTTGATGTTTCAGAAATTCATGCATAGCGAGACGACAGCAAATACGATAAAAAAGTATTTGACGACAATTTTCCATAGCTCTTAAATGTTATGCGAAAATTACATGCATAAGTAGCTTGTATGTATAGAATGTTCACGATTAATTGAGCACTTTTAAAATCCCTGCTTCGAATGTACTTTTCTCCTCAGTTTAGTTTGTATCCTTCCACCTTGCGTAAAATTAACATTGACACGGACAGTTTCATTTAAATCATGCGTCATTCAAGTAAAGCCGTGTATTTTTTTTAATTTTAAGAAAGTGTTTTAGTTATATGGAAATCTATGCTGTTGTGAGCATAAAACTAGAATCATCGACTGCAGTAGGTATAAATTTAAACGTTACACTCTCAGTACAAGATGAAAGAGTTCGTCGCCAACTACAGTAAACTGAGAGCGCGCATGGCAGAAGTTACCTGTAGCATATGGCCGTTACTGCTGACGACTACTGACAGCACTTCTGCCTCGTTGTGTTCGTCAGCAGTGAAGGAACTGCCTGTTGTAAACACTTTGTGTTTCACTAAGCTCATAGTTTCGGCTCGCTCGGCAGTGATGTTCATGTCAATTAAAGAGCAGGGATTAGATTATGAATGTAAGTACTACATTTTATTTATCTATTGATTTCAAAGACTACTTACGTATAATAAACATATACTAGTAGATGTTTGACTGAATAAAATACATTTTTATAAAAAACAAATTCAGTTTTGAGTTTATTTTTGTATTGCTGCGGTGGTACCTTTCTTTTTTATACCGTTGGTACAGTGAGGTTTACCGATCGTACAGTGTAGTAAAAATTAATAATCTTCATAAATTTATTTTGAATGAGTTTCTTAATGAAAACAGTATCTTCTAGCAGAAGGTTTAGCCGTCCGTTTCTCAGTCGTGATATTGAATTGAAGCTCCATTTTAGGACCACTGGTGTTAAGCAGTGGAGTGGAAGAAGATATTTGGTCTTGAGAGCTGATGAGAGTTAAGCTAGGTGAGTATGGAGCAGTGCCGGAATGCAAGGGTGGGGAAACGGGAGATCCCCGAGAAAACCCACCGACTAATGGCATCGTCCGGCACGATTCCCACATGCGAAAATCCGAGGGTGACCCCGCTGGGAATTGAGCCCGGTTTGGCTTGGTGGGAAGCTAGCAGTCTAACCACTACACTACCGCGGCCCCAAGAGGTTAGCAAACACGGAAATATGATAGACGTGCGTAATCCATAAAAATAATTTATTTACACATAGGGTTACGTAGAAATTATGTAAAACTTCAGTATTTCCGGATATTGGAAGCTCAGTTAAGGCGAATTTAAGTAACGTCTTACTAACTCCATTATTGTAGAATACGAAGAGAAAACGGAAGTAACACAGGCGACTGTACAAAACTACGTTTAAGAGAATACTATTCCCAAGCAATAAATAAACAAAAAAATATAGAGGAAAGCAATATCTTGAAGCTCGGCCACCTCTTACAAGCGTTGACTGCTAATGCCACTGATCGCCTTAATATACAAAGGCCCTACCGCTGATGATCATAGTAGAGTTCATGGTCACACGTAAGTTAAGTTACATTGCGTTCGTGCGGAATTTAAATCAGGACTATTGTGTATTTAATGATGCCACCATCTGCAAATCTGTAAATATCTCGGAGAACCTACAACTTGAACTGCCCACCTATATATTGTTTTACCGCCACAGCACAACCTCTGCAGCTCCAGTAAACGCGGTGCTGTCACTAAGCAACGTAGCCCGTCACATGTTGCCATTCAGCGGCGCGCGGAAACGTGTACCAGTGATCATCTGTGCTAGTCACCAGTATCGGAACAGTAGCTGGCATCGTGAAAGGAGAGTGTGGTTGAGTGCCAACATCTTCTCTACCGATATGACATTCACAAAGGACGTGGATAGGATTTGAGGTTAGAATACTGTTTATGTAAACAAGTGCTTCGAGACGTTTTTACACTTCCTGTAACCAATTTATAACGCAATTATATTAAATTCGAATTGGTAAAAGTATTTTATTAATATAAAAGGGTTTGTCTTTTGATAATTAAGATATAAACAAGCACGTTCATCACTGTTGGCCATGTGACTTTGACAGTTGTGTTGATGTGGGGTAGGTCAGTGTTGGGTACTTGCGCAGAAGACGATGGTCTACCTCATCTGTAGTTTATGGCTAGCATCACTGAAATAACTGGCCAGTGAAATCTGCGAGTAACGGAAGGCGACGTATGTGTAGTTATGTATTGGACAGTGATTTGTTTTCTAAGTTTGATTTCAAACGTGAACAGCCTTTAGTAATATTCATAGTAGCACAGTGTATTAATAATATGTCTTGTTTGTTTTTATTACATGAGTCCTTATTTGTTCCCCCGATCATGTTTAAAAAGTAGTTTCTTCCCCCAGAAGTCGTTGTCTTCTCTAGTCCGCCCCTCGCGAGTCGCGCAGCACGCGCGACTTTCTTCGTGACGTCACGCAGTGAAAGATAAAACTCCATTCGTCATGTGTAATAACAGGGAGAGGCAGTTAGCTTCTTCCACTGACCCCTTGCCGCGGGGGTTGTGAGGTATAGCCAGCTCACAGTTAACTTAGAATTTTTTAAACCAACGTTTGAAAAATGCCACTGCCAATACCTGACATGCATCCAGTAAACTTGGAACTGACGGAGAGAAAATAGTTCCATGTTAAGAGTTTAATTAAAAGTGTTACGTTAAACATTTTTGATTACTGAAATTATTTATTTTGCTTTCTGGCTTTATTAAAAGCATGCAATATTAAGAATTATCGTATTTATAAAATGTTTACTTCCTCAATAATTTCACAGTTTCATTTGGCTGAGGCATGAATAAAGTGATGAGGCACAAGCCAACGTTAACTTTACATATTGTGGAATAATACATGATGTGCATACAAGTAGATCTTCAGATCTTAATCAGATCTTTTAAAAGTGCTCAGTTACCTATAAAAAGGAAGAGAGCACGGTGGTTGTCAGCGGCTAGACCTGGTCGGGGGACACCTAGTGAGTCCTAGGCTTTGTGTTTGCCTGTATAAATAAAGAATCATTCATAACCTATAACCACAACGCGGTTTAAAAATCAGCTACCCACAGTTATTGTCACTAGGCACTGAGCCTCGCACTGTAGGCTACAGGTCAAAAAAACCTTAATATATAATGTGCGTAATGTATTATTGTATGCTTAAACTAGGTGTAATTTTTTAAAGGAAGCCGGATTTGTTGACTAGAAACTAATTTTGGTGTCCATAAATATGGCAGTGCACTGTCTTCCGGTTCAAAGGCTCTGGGTTGCCCCACCCCGGATTAGGTACGGCAGTTCAGTGTAGCAAAGTATTGAATACACTACACGTCATCACCGTCATAATGCTATGCAGTAGTCTAATAACGTTTTCTGAATTTCACAGACTATGTTTGTTAGGCATTGGTAAGGTAATGATTAGCATCTTGCTATTACTATTTGTCACAGTGTAGTCCATCTATTTTTATTCTAAAGATATATCAAGGGACAACACTACAGTTGAGGAATTTCAGTGGTTACAATGTTTTATTAGTGTTATACCTGTAACTATGGGGGACCGCGGTGGTTGAGCGGTTAGGCAGCTCGCCTCCCACCAAGGCGAACCGGTTTCAATCCCCGGCCGGGCCACTCGCGGATTCTCGCAAGTGGGAATCGTGCCGGACGATGCCGCTGGTCGACGGGTTTTCTCGGGGATCTCTCGTTTCCCCCGCTGCTCCAAACTCACCTCACTTCACCCTCATCGGCTCTCAAGACCTCGATGTTAAGAGTCGCCCGAATCTGTCCACTGCACTCCACTATCTCGCGAACCGCCGGTCGGATCACAGTCCTGGTTCCACGTCAGCCAGACCGCGCAATGTCAGCTGATGTAAGCTGCCGTTGTTCTGGCGATACTGCAGCTTTCATGGCTCAGGGAGTTTCACCAAGTTGTCATTACACTGTTCAATTTGTTTTGGAAATTTCACTGGGAAGTTTTTTAAAAACTTACAAACCTTTGTAATATAATTTTCATATAAAAAATGTTTGCGCTTGATCAGGGAGCACTTTTAATCGCGGAGTCAAAGTTACAAATCATTACATACTTAAAATAAATGAATGTTTTTGCGAATGATCTTGTATGAAATACTAACAATTGAATCAGGGAAAATTGTTTCCTCGTAATGTTTTTTTATGTATATAAAACTTGACTGCCTTTTTCGTACCTTACCTTTTTAGGGAAAGCCAGGTTCGCATGTAAGAAATACCGTTAACAGTAATCCCGATGAAAAACATTAATAAACATATTCTGCTATTACAAAACTACTATCCGCCTGCAGACTCTTAATGTCATTCTGAAGAGCAGTAATTCTATAAATAGTGAACCTAAATTCTTCCCAGACCTTGCTATATTCTTGCCCAATTCATCAAAAGGATTACAAACAAACGCTGTCAAATAGTCATTGCCGCCAAGGTTTTTTTCGTGAACATAATTCGAAATGTTTTTGGACTTTTCTCTTGTTTATTCATCACAATTGTTTTCCTGGACACTAAAAAAATTTCCACTTCTCAGCAACAAAAGTTTAATACAAGCCTATAATATTACAAATAGCCTATATGCATTGCATTTTTTTACAAGAATACTTTGTGAATTTCTACAAAAGATTTGAGTAGTAGTAGAGTTTCCAAGGATTTTCCATGTATNTTTTTTACAAGAATACTTTGTGAATTTCTACAAAAGATTTGAGTAGTAGTAGAGTTTCCAAGGATTTTCCATGTATGGTACAAAACAAATTTTAACAGTGTATTGTCATGAGAGACTGAATTATTCATCCTGGGAATATAGTAAGTTGAGCGAGACGAAGTGTTTCTATAGTGCATACAGTGTGCAGATAATTTAATAAAGGGCGTACCAACCTGTGAAAAGCTTCTGATAACGTCTTAGGGTGACCGATCTATTTCTTCATTGACAGTACTACATTAGTGATGAAGCGAAGTATGCCCGTTGAAAATTCCGTTACAATAAGTTCGTTATTGCTAAAGTTATTAACGAAAACCTGGGTTGAGCTTGGAGTGGGACATTCTGTATAACGCGCACTACAATGTTTGTTGTATCAGTTCGTCGTCTCAGTTTTGGGCTACAAATTCGTTGGTATCTCGTGTAGCTGCCCCAATTAAAACAATACAGGAAGAACAAAGTACAACGTGGCATCAAACCAAGTGAGTAATTTACCGAATGGTACGATAACGTGTTTTAGAATAAACCGTACTTATAGAGGCATCATGATCTTGGTGGTCGACGAAAAAAAACGTCGTCTCGATCATTAATTATTTATATTACGCAACTTTCGTGATAAGGACGGTATTGTTTCCTCGTGCAATATTTCTACAAGACACTTTTATACCGCATGAAGTCGTGACAGCACTCGTGTCTCAAGGTAAGGTCATAGTGGATTTCCTTACATCACTGTAACGAAGAAAATTGCAGAATTTATTGAAAACTAATACAGAAATATTAAAATTGTCAGAAAGATACAACTTTTATCTGAGGTAATAATTTTTTGTAACAGTATAAAAATGTTGCAAGGATGTAACTTTTTAAGGTTTAATTATTATATAAACTAATAAAACACTTTTATCATTACAGATTAGGTTCATTTCTCCTTTATATGCTTTTAAAAACGCACTGTGCTAAAATAAAAACTTGCCCAGCAGAGCAATTAGAAAAAATTACTTGCTTCTGCATAAAAAAGTATTAGTACTAATATTTATAAAAACCATTTAAGTACATGTATATAATCAATATTTAAGTATATTAATAAAAACGGGTACTAAGGTAAATTTATATAAATCTGCACGAATGTTTTCTTACGAATAAGGAAAGGAATTATATTTATTGCCACACTTGACGAAAAGCACTTTTATTTATTTAAGAGGAAAGCACTTTTATTTATCAATTTTTTTCACGTTAAAATAAATATATAGTAGCAAAATATTTAGTGGTTTTTTATGTAATATATTTTCTAATATACAACTTAAATCGGTATTTTCCAGCAGCTTTGGTTTATATAGTAGTGTTTCTTCGGTAGTGTTTAATGAGTAGTGTTCAATGAGTAGTGTTTAATGAGTAGTGTTTAATGAGTAATATTTAATGAGTTGTGTTTAATGAGTAGTGCGTGCACTGCGCTGATGTACTGACGGACGCAGTGACGTGAGGAAATCAACTATGCTTCTAATTGAAGTCGGAAAGAACTCCAATTCTCTCCGTTAGGAAGATCCGTCGCACTGTATTTGACCAACTTTTCTATGCATACATAAAAAAAAGCAACTTTAGGCTTTGCAACCCACAAACATTTCTTGTTTGAAAACTGCACTAGTATCATTATGGCGCTCTGTCAAATAAACATAAAAACGCTTGCACGCAGCACGTGTACGTATGTATATACTGTATGTATAAATATATATTAGCGTTTGTATAAAATAAACGACAAAATTGTGGGTACGTGTTTAGGGCATGTAAAGGAGGCACAAACGTCAGTGAACATAGGTCCGAAAATGCTTAAGAGCAGATACCGTGTACAATGAGGGACGCTGGATCCCTGTTATGTGGAATGCCATATCTGCACAGTATGCCACAAACAATACCCAGGCCTCTTAACAGCGTAACAGTGAAAAACGCACAAACACAGCAAACATCGGGAAACGGCATGGAAGAACAGCACAGGAAATAGCAGATATAAGCGGTAGGTGCCTTATAACATGTACTCGAAATGTCCATTGTGAGCACGGATACATTGCATCCACACGTCATCCCACTACGTACGTATGGGGTGTTGTATACTAAAAGCAGCTAGGGTGTATATTTGCACTCATTCGGGCGGCCTTCACTAAATTTAAGGAGGAGCAGGGTGTACCACACCCTCCACTCCTAGTTGTCACGGAAACAACGCAAATATGTCTCCCACCACATGAGGAACTGCTCCTGTCGAACCCCGGTTCCTACTATGCACAATGCAGATCTTTAGATCCAATTGCTGTGCCTCGTCCAAAACGCACTAATTATGGCTTGCAAAATGGCGATGAATTCAGTGGGAATTGGAGCCTGGGTGGGAGCGAGCGGCCAGGCGGTCGTCGCGAAAATTCGCCGGGATGAGGCTGTAAGTAGTAATTGCTGAGACGGGGGTGTTGTCCCCGGAGAAGGTACGGGGGGAGTTCTCCAGGTACACAAATCACTCATTACCAGAGACGGACGCTGTGCGGGGCGTGGCGGGGCGTCACGCACTAGCGTGCTGCGAGGGGGCTTGCCGTCGTCGTACCAGCTGGTGCAGTCCTTCCTCCCTCCCTCGCGACAAACTACTACGTCGAGGGGGCCTCGCCCCCGCCCTCCTGGGACACGTGCAGAAAAAACGCGCCCCCCCTTCTCCCTCCTGCGTAAAATATACTGAAGGCTGCTCACGTAAAAATGAGCACTTTTGAAGACCTGCTTAACATCTTTACGCTATTAATGGTAAAGTGAGCACTTTTTAAGGCCCTTCCATTGGGCTTCAACCACTAATAACTATATTTTGCGGCTACTTCAGACGTTGAATTTTAGGATTGGTGAAATGTATAGACTGTGCTTATTAGTCACATGGTAATGTTTATGTAAAAAATGTTTAAAATATACAAATTGGCTGAAAGCAAAAACTTAGCAGGGCCATAAAAAGTGCTCACTTTACCGTGAACAGCTTTTACCCCATCTATGTCGACATAAGGGCGAACTACATCCACGCCAATAGCTGTCCTCATCTGGCCACACCAAGTGCCATTATAATCCATTCATGGTTAAAGATATACTTTCAGGATATTCCTCCGCCTCATGCTAACAAGGCTTAACCAAGTATAGAAAATTACACCAGAGGAACAACGCACCGCATTCATGCACACTCACTTTAATAATATTTTGAATGAAAACTATTTGTTACTGGTCAATACCAACACTCCTATTTTCTCCCTGTTTTTATTCATGTTAATGACAAATGAAATGTTATAATTTATAGATAAAATTTAAGTAAAAGCTCAGTTTAATCAAATAAAATATATTTTATTTTAACACAAGTATACAAAGCTTGTGATAAACGACATAGTCTATATAGGAAGCAACTAAACACGTCACACATGGGGTGAATGTGAATCGGTCTTGTGTTCGTGATAATGTATACTGAGTTTCATATAACTTCAGTACATTTTGACAGATATTGTGATCAACCTACACAGCATGTAAACAGTAAACGTCCTCATTTGCGAAGTATTGTGTCAGCTGATGGTTGTTACGGGACGTACGTTGTTATGCTGGCGATATTTTCGAAGATTCTGGAAGAAAATAGTACCTGATATAAAACATTATAATTTAGAACTTTAATGAGAAATACAGCATTTATTGTTTAAATTATACTTTTAGAATACTGTACAATTTGTTAGCTATAGAGCATGGACTTTAAAAACATTTTGAAAAACTACGGTAGTGCATGCGTACTTTACGGTTATGAGAAATTTCTTGCCATTGAGCTCTCTTTCGTAATGATATATATATATATATATATATATATATATATATATATATATATATATATGCGATCTGNATATTGTATCTGCAGTTAATTATTTTTGTATTTGCATATTTCATTAAATATAATTCGTTGTACGTGCCATTTTAGAACAGTCCCTTCAGTGAAATGAAATATCGACACGTGTCTGCCCCTTCAAAAATTATTGCTTGTGTGTTTTGGTCCGCCATTTTTCTCGAGAGTAGGCTTCAAACGATACTTTCGATACCGAGTAGGTATCGATACTTTGAGTCTCGATATCCGAAACTTGAGTACTCGATACTAACACACGTTATTTTGAGTAAGTACGCATGGTATCGAGTACTCGATACCAACACCCGATACTTTGAGTAAGTACTCATGTAAAACTCTGGTATCGAGTAGACATTCTTGTCTTGTTGCCACATACGCACAGGCAGAAAGGTTTTTCTCGAAAGCGGACGCTACGAACACCCAAGAAAGGAATCGACTGAAACCCAAGAGAATAAAGGAGTTACTTTTTTTTAGCAGGACGCCCTGAAGTGTTCTTATATGGGCATGACGTGCAGTTGTACGGCTACGACAGTGTTTACTATATATAGCTGGTTAAGGTTAAGTTTGATGTTATTTTAGGAATTAGATTTTAGATTCCGACAATGAATGTTAAAAGTTTATCAACACATTAGTTGTAAGGAATAAGATAATGAATTCTCTTAATGTATTTTACGTGGAAATGTGTGCTTAGGTCAAGTTAATTTTTTTATCTTCAACATAAAGTCATGCATTGCACAGAAAGTTTTTTTTATATACTGTTACGAAGTAAATAATGCTTTTTTATTTCATGTATAATTTCTGTGGTATTTTCTTATTGTTAATTATTAATGACTGTTTAAAAATCGGTGATTCAACTAACTGTGTCACGAACATGTAATTGAGGGCAACTTTTGATTCTCCTCTATTGTTGGCAGTTACGAAAAAATAAAAAATTGATTGTAATGAAATAAATATTAACTGTAAAATATTATTACATTGGTGACATAAGCAAAATCCATGTTTCGATAGGAAAAAGGGTTTTATTTGTGTGCAATTCACTGTCTAGAGGCAAAAGANTTTTACATTAGTGACATAAGCAAAATCCATGTTTCGATAGGAAAAAGGGTTTTATTTGTGTGCAATTCACTGTCTAGAGGCAAAAGAATTTCTGAGTACTTTCAAGTCGATACTTTTCCTTCACGTATCGTCGTATCACGGTTCGATACCAAATACGGAATTGGTATCGATAGTTGAGGCTGCTATATACAAATAATCCCTTAATATTTCATTTAAATGAAAAAAAAAATGAAAAAGTAAGTGCTACACGAGCGCCCTGCGACCAGAGGCGACAGAGACCGCAGAATGGCAGGCGGACCGAGGTGGTCAGTAGTTTCCGGCCGCAGTTTCCCGCCTTTGTCTCTCTACTGGACGACTGGTCACCGCACATCCCAGCAGTGTTGCCAACTCGTCAACGAGTATTCCTTCCAGAAGGTACTTGAAATCGTAGAGAGAGTATGAGATATTGTCCATTTCATATAAATGGGGTAAAAATTGACAGGCAATGTGTCCAACCTACACAGCATGTAAATAGCAAATCTTCTCGTTTACGAAGTATTGTATCAGATGATGAATTGCAGCGGAATGTATGTTGGTAAGTTGGCGCTATTGATGATGAACTTGGAAGCAAATAGTACTCATAACTAAAAGTCGTAATTAAAAACTTCAATATACTTACAACATTTATGGTTTAAATTTATGTTTTTAAAGCAATATTATTTTTATTTTTTTTTATTTTAGTGAATTGACTTCAAAAACATGTTTACCAATTATGACGGAGCACGTCGACACTTACGAACAGTAAACGTTTCCAGCCAATGGCTAGCCATAAGCCATGTTTCCAGTTTCCAGTCCTGTGAACGCCTTAGTGCATGTACTTTTTCTCATCGTGTTTATACGAGTATCTTGCTGGTGTTGTCGGAATATTTTATCGGTAGTTAATTATTTTTTTATTTGCTTTCTTTAAGCATCATTGGTTGTAGGAACAGTTTTTTTGCGTTTTCTTGAGTGAACTGTGATATTATCGGCACGTGTTTACCGCCTCGTGTTCCGCCATTTTCCTTTCCCCGTCCGCAATAAAGCGACACGAATATAATTTACGTTTCTAAGTTTAAGTTTGTTGGTTTCAGGAAACATGCGCAGTGTTGATTTTACTGAATGATTCTGCAAATAAATTATTTTACGTCAGTGACGGACAACGTGTAAAGTAATAATGCAAGGATTTCCCTGGAAAAACACGTGTTCAAGAGGTTGTGGATTACAAACAGTAAGTTAGCGTGTTTTGTAAAGAATATATTTATAATACGTTACTATAGTGTTTTTAATGTACGTAGCATAAAAAAACCGCACTTTCAACTCTCATCTAGTGTGTAAATAATATTTGTTTATTTGGCATGCATCGTAAATCTAACGAGTGAAAGGTTAACTTCGGTCAGTGTGTGTGTTTATTGCTGCATCTGTGCGAACAGCGACGTGTGTATAGCGTTTTGTTTTTTCATTGAAGTTAAAACTTTCGAAGTTATAATAATATGAATTATTTCCGTAGGAGCAAAATTTTCCACGGCTCCATCAAAACAAAATGCAACTCAAAATGCCGTTTCAAGAAACACGTTAAACTTAAGCCCCCCNCGGTTAAATCCTTTTTAACCTAAAATAAAATTAGCATTGCCCCAACAAACTTAGAAATTAAAAAAATAAAACAGAAACAGGCTGGAATGCCAACATAGCTCTAGTATCCTACATTGACTACTGGACGGAAGTTAGCTAACGTCAGTCTTTCAGTGCCCACCTGCCATGACAGGAAACACAATAAAAATGCAAGTGTGCACTGGACTTTTACATTTGCCTACAAACGTAGTTTTCTTCACTGACAGAACAGCTCTGGCGGAAGGAAACATTGTGGCCTCATTACTTTTCTAGAACTGTCAAAATTTACCCCAATTACATGAAATTGACAATAGAGTGATCACGCTAGCAGCGCAAAACTATTCTCCGTGCCCCAACATTGATCTACTTTTTTGCCAATACGACTATCATAAACGACGTGAATAGGATTTGAGGTTAGAACACTATTTAGTAAGCAAGTACTTTGAGATGCTTGTGTACTTCCTAAAACCAATTTGTAATGTAGTTTGATTAAAATAAAATTGGTAAAATTATTTCATTTATATTAAAGTGCTTCCCTTTTGAAAATTAAGATACAGTATAAGCAATTACGTTCGTCACTGTTAACCACGTGAATTTGACAGTTGTGTTTGGGGTAGTTCAATGTTGGGTACATGCGCGGAAGACGAAAAATCGGTCTTCCTCATCTTTGGTCTCTGCTTGAAATACTCTCAAATGAGCCATGAGACCCTCATAAATTTAAATGTGAACAATGCATACAAACAAAACTAATAAAACAAAACCAATATANAATGAGCCATGAGACCCTCATAAATTTAAATGTGAACAATGCATACAAACAAAACTAATAAAACAAAACCAATATATTTTAGTCTTTTTAGTGGGATCAAAATGCTAGTTCTGTATAAAAATAGGTTTCTTTAATTTGTGTTTTAACTGTTTTCTTGCAACACAAAAGTGGTTCAATGAAGTTATTCAGGACTTCAAACACATGAATGCCAGTCCATCGGTTACAGATTGTGAGGATCTCCATTCCGTAGATGGCATAAGTATTCTGTTTTTTTTTTCTGCACTGAATGATGCTTCTGAAGCATTTTCCCATTAAGTTGGAGTGTCATCGTATGCAGCCACTGTTCCAGTTTCCGTCAGTACATACAGAATGATCCGGAACTACAGTACAAAAACTGTGAGTTGATTCCCTATAGGAAATTAGGTAAAAACATTATACGACCTATCTCATATATATATATATAATATATATGTACGTGTATACATACGTATATGCATAAAACGTATATAATATATATTATGTATAATATACACTAAATAGCAAAAAAAAATGGTATAGGCGTGCGTATGCAAATAACAGAGGTATGGAACCAATCAGAGTAACGCGATGCGGTCNAATGAGCCATGAGACCCTCATAAATTTAAATGTGAACAATGCATACAAACAAAACTAATAAAACAAAACCAATATCTTTTAGTCTTTTTAGTGGGATCAAAATGCTAGTTCTGTATAAAAATAGGTTTCTTTTAATTTGTGTTTTAACTGTTTTCTTGCAACACAAAAGTGGTTCAATGAAGTTGTTCAGGACTTCAAACACATGAATGCCAGTCCATCGGTTACAGATTGTGAGGATCTCCATTCCGTAGATGGCATAAGTATTCTGTTTTTTTTCTGCACTGAATGATGCTTCTGAAGCATTTTCCCATTAAGTTGGAGTGTCATCGTATGCAGCCACTGTTCCAGTTTCCGTCAGTACATACAGAATGATCCGGAACTACAGTACAAAAACTGTGAGTTGATCCCCTATAGGAAATTAGGTAAAAACATTATACGACCTATCTCATATATATATAATATATATGTACGTGTATACATACGTATATGCATAAAACGTATATAATATATATTATGTATAATATACACTAAAGAGCAAAAAAAAAATGGTATAGGCGTGCGTATGCAAATAACAGAGGTATGGAACCAATCAGAGTAACGCGATGCGGTCGGCAGCTAGATCGGTTACTGCTGCTATAATGGCAGGTTATCAAGATTTAAGTGAGTTTGAACGTGGTTTTGTTATAGTCGGCGCACGAGAGATGGGGCGTAGCATCTCCGAGGTAGCGATAACATTTGGATGTTCGCGTACGACCATTTCACGAGTGTACCGTGAATTTCGGGAATCCGGTAAAACATCACATCTTCGACATCGCTGCAGCCGGAAAAAGATCGTGAAAAAACGGGACAAACGACGACTGACGAGAAACATTAAACGTGACAGACGTGCAACCCTTTCTCAAATTGGCGCAGATTGGATTTGTGGACTTCCCTGCTGGACTCATGGTGTGAATTGCCTCCTGAATACCTTTAGACATTAGTCGAGTCCATGCCACGTCGTCTTGCGGCACTTCTGCATGCTCGGGGGGCCCTACACGATATTAGGCAGGTGTACCAGCTTTTTTTGGCTCTTCAGTGTATATAAATTATGTTTTTGCACTGCTTAAAAAAAAGAATAATGATAATTTTTTTCTGTGGTTGAGTTCATAGTAATCAAATTGTCAGTGTGGTAGTGGTAAAAAATATTGGATCATCTCTCATCAAAAAAACATAGTATTAAAATTATCTGAATTTATATAAATAAAAATGAAACTGGAGACTAGAGTTATCTATATATATTGTATACATATATATAATATANATCTGAATTTATATAAATAAAAATGAAACTGGAGACTAGAGTTATCTATATATATTGTATACATATATATAATATACACTGTAAAGTGTAAAGTCATTTCATGGGATTCAATTATTTAAATGTTTTTAAAATAAATTAATATCAGTTTATAGGCTGTTCACAGTTATTTGAGCACTTTTGAAATCAAGCTTTGAAAAATGTCTCTGCCCCTGCTCTGCAAGTATTTTAGTGGGCACACTGACCGAAATTCACCCAGTAAAGCTGGTAACGAGAAAAAACGAAAGTTGCGCCTTGCCTCGATACTAAATTAAAAGTGTTGAGTAAACATTTTTGAATAATGACATTATTTATTTTGCTTTCTGTCTTTCTTATGTTAGCGCACCTGTAAAATATTTCCTTTTATAATAATTCCACAATTTCACTTGACCGACGCATGGATGGAGTGACTAGGCCCGTAACAATGTAGAGGTTCGTCTTCAGTCAAAAATTGTATACAATAGCGTAGTATAACTGGCATAAAACATAGTGTAAGAAAATCAGCTGCCTATTATCGGCGTAACAAAAAATTATGACGCTTAAGCTGTCCAATTGAAGTACAGCACGTCAGTAGGAAAAAACTTTTGGGCGCGGGGGAGTTTCGATGTTCATGTGAGGGCTGCTCTGATTTTCCATGTTTTGTTTAACGAGTGTTTAGTAACGGATGGACGCATAACCTCTACGTTTGTTTTCCGAATCGCGTCGTGAAGGAAGTGGAATTGGCCGATTTGTTGACGTATCTCCACATGCTTAACGTGTTGCTTTTGTATACGTGGCTGCTATTGTTNAAGTGGAATTGGCCGATTTGTTGACGTATCTCCACATGCTTAACGTGTTGCTTTTGTATACGTGGCTGCTATTGTATAGTAATCCATTTTACCGCTGTTTGAAAACATATATATCGTAGACACGAATCACGATGCCGAAAACAAGAGAAAGAAAAAAAAACTAGAAGGTGGCAACAATATTTTCCATGTTTACATTGTTTTTATATGGTTTTTTACACACTGAAGTATATCTCTGACGTCTTGCATTCTGATTGGCTGGCGTAAAAAACGTATCNAAGTGGAATTGGCCGATTTGTTGACGTATCTCCACATGCTTAACGTGTTGCTTTTGTATACGTGGCTGCTATTGTTTAGTAATCCATTTTACCGCTGTTTGAAAACATATATATCGTAGACACGAATCACGATGCCGAAAACAAGAGAAAGAAAAAAAAACTAGAAGGTGGCAACAATATTTTATATGGTTTTTTACACACTGAAGTATATCTCTGACGTCTTGCATTCTGATTGGCTGGCGTAAAAAACGTATCNTTTTATATGGTTTTTTACACACTGAAGTATATCTCTGACGTCTTGCATTCTGATTGGCTGGCGTAAAAAACGTATCACAAGAAAGTAAAAGATGGCCATGTCTAACGCTACACTACGTACAGACGCGTGCTAGTTGTGAACGAGTATTATAGACGCTACCATTCAACTACAGGTACTGAGTTCCATGCTATAAAGCTATATGGTAACACTACGCCGATTGTAGACGGGTACTTAATTTTACATATGGTGGAAGAATACACAGTGTGCATACAAGTAAATCTTAAGCAGGGATGGGCCGCGGTGGTGTAGTGGTTAGACTACTTGCCAAGGCGAACCAGGTTTGCTTCCCGGCGGGGTCGCCTCTGGATTTTCGCATGGGGGAATCGTGCCGGACGATGCCGCTGGTCAGCGGGTTTCCTCGGGGATCTCCCGTTTTCCCCACCCTTTCATTCCTGCGCTGCTCCAAACCTCGTTTCACCCTCATCGGCTCTCAAGACGTCGATGTTAAGAGCCGCTCAAATCTCTTCACACACTCACTCAAGGCTCCCGCCGACCTGGTACTTGAACTGCGTTGTAAGTTGTTTTAAATATAAGTTTATCAACGAAACTATTAAAAGTGCGTCCAACGTTATGATCTACGAAAATAAAACACACTTCAGACACGAGGGAAGTTGTGTGTTTTCAACATATAACGCATATTAGAAACAAAAATTCACAGCACTTCAATTAAGAACTGCTTTTTTTAAAGTACAGTATCTCAAAATACACGCGTCAGATACATACATAAGAACTCAAGGGCCCTGCATTGAACCTTGATGCAGACTTTCCACCAATCGAATAACAGGGTCACCGCAGAAATTCCCTTAGGTACACGCAGTGCGACTATGAACACTGCACGCTAGTTCAGAGCCCTGCACGTATAGCGGCGACGGCGCCCTTGATGCGCGTGGCAGAGTCGCCCTTATCGCTCCTGCGCTGCTCGGCAGGCGAAAGCCTTAAGCAGGGTTACAAATGTGCTCAGTTTGTTGAGTTGACCGTGAACAGCCAAGACTATATAATGAAATGTGAAAGGTGTTGTAGACGCAGCAGGGCAGGGGTGGAGTGTCGCTGTCTGGCGGGGAGATGAGTAACTAGAGCGGCTCGCCGCTGGAGGCAGGTGATGGAGGAGGCGTGGCTGTAATGAGGGCAGCTGATGGATGAACCCACCGCCAATAGATGAATGTTAAGTCGACCAGACGAGACGAGACGCTGCTTGAAGGACGTTCCTGCCCAGCTGACCCACTGCACCACTCCCCGGCCAACTGGGAACTGCCACATACAGTACACCAGCTTGTCTGCTCGTCTCCTCCCTCCGCTTACGGTTGAGGTGAGTTAAGGTTTATTCTACTCAGGTTGGGAAGCTCAATGATTTTAGTTTGGCAACTAACTTTTTTCGCCACTAGGTACGCGCTAGAGTCGCGCGTGTACCGGATTTTCTCTATTTTATACGTTGAAAAACAAAATAATTGCAATAATTATAAATTAAATATAAAACAACTTCGTAACTAAGTAAATTCTTTCTCTTTTATTATTCATGTAACTTAAAATTTTAATTAAAAGTGACCTGTTTGGAACACTGCGCACCTAGCGGCGCAAGTTTCCCCTATGCCAAACTCTCCAATAAGAAAACTTGTTTTGTTCCTAACCTGAGTTAATTAACCTTAGTCGAGTTGAAAGATTTGGGCGACTTTTAACAACGAGGTCGTGAGAGCTGATGAGGGTGAAATGAGGTGAGAATGGAGCAGTACTGGAATGCAAGGGCGGGGAAACGGGAGATCCCCGAGAAAACCCACCGTCCAGCAGCATCGTCCGGCACGATTCCCACTTGCGAAAATCCGGGAGCGACCCCGCTGGGGATTGAACCCGGTTCGTCTTCCCTAAGGCAATAATTTTCGCCACAACCTGCATCATCGACTTTGTATTTTATTTAACACATCAACGTTGTTTTGCATAATATTGTAAAACATATAGACCCTATTCCTTGACTATACTGTTGCTAGTATCGCGTCTGTGANACGTTGTTTTGCATAATATTGTAAAACATATAGACCCTATTCCTTGACTATACTGTTGCTAGTATCGCGTCTGTGAACGACGGCAAGGGAAATTATCTATTCCCTGCCAGCAGCCACTAGTTAAAAATTAATATAAGAAGTGAAACTGCAACAATTTTATATAAATCTAAAGAAGCTATTGTTTATGCTATGTCATGCGAAAAATTTCGCTACACATTCTTAAATGGAACCTATTTCAAAATTTCAAAACCCATCCATGCACCAAGGACGGTGCGGATGTTTCCCCCTAACAACTATAATGATATGAAACAGTANAAATTTCAAAACCCATCCATGCACCAAGGACGGTGCGGATGTTTCCCCCTAACAACTATAATGATATGAAACAGTACGGTTTACGCATCAGTTATCAACAGGAAAGATCATTGGCCATTGAGCGTCGTATTGTACACTGCCATCAAAATACANCGGTTTACGCATCAGTTATCAACAGGAAAGATCATTGGCCATTGAGCGTCGTATTGTACACTGCCATCAAAATACAACCTTCATGTGTGTTATGCAGTACACAACTGTGTACAACGTGTTTATAAAACACGGGAACAAACTTTGGCAGTGTATTCCTGACGAAAATATAATACTCAAATGTGAGTACCACTTTTCTCGTCAAGTGATTATTTAGGGAGTATGCGCCCATGAAAAATCCTCATTAAAATTGCCTTACTATGTATTATGGTTTTCCTACGTGACATGTAACACACATATTGTTTTGAATGTTTAACATGAATTATCTCACAAACTGTTCACCTGAGAAAGTTCCAACACGACAAACTTTTTCGTTGATTTAGACGTGCTGATTCACAAACTGTCTTAAGAAATTGCTTAGAACGTAATGTTACAAAGTTTGATGTAAACGTAGGGTGCCAACAGCCATTTCCAAAAGGAAGGAGGATGATATTACCAATCGCGTTTGTCAGAGCTGTAAGATCTACTTTATACAAAACACCATGCACCGATTTGTTGCTCAATCACAAGTGGTTTCTGATATTTTCAACTAAACGAAATGCGTTTAGTTGAAAATTTTGGGGTTGCATAGCTCCCTTAATAATCACTTTAGGAGATAAGTTGTACATACCTACATTTTCGTCAGGAATTGCCTGCCGAAGTTTGTCCACATGTTTTGGAAGCACGTGGTATAGTCCATTCGCGGTTACTTGCAACTTTTCTGAAGCCCTACTGAAGTTCTAATTTCACGGTATTCCTCCACCTCATGCAAACAAAGTTTAACCGAGTCTAGNTTTTCTGAAGCCCTACTGAAGTTCTAATTTCACGGTATTCCTCCACCTCATGCAAACAAAGTTTAACCGAGTCTAGAAAATTACACCAAAGGAATAACGCATCGTATTTGTGCGCACTCAGTGTAATAATATTTTTCATAATAGCTATTTCTTACTAGGCAATACCGGCACACCTATTTTCTATCTGTTTGTATGTATTTTAATTATAAATTAAATATTTTAATTTATANTTTTCTGAAGCCCTACTGAAGTTCTAATTTCACGGTATTCCTCCACCTCATGCAAACAAAGTTTAACCGAGTCTAAAAAATTACACCAAAGGAATAACGCATCGTATTTGTGCGCACTCAGTGTAATAATATTTTTCATAATAGCTATTTCACTAGGCAATACCGGCACACCTATTTTCTATCTGTTTGTATGTATTTTAATTATAAATTAAATATTTTAATTTATAGGCAACACAAAGTTCAATTTAACCAAAATAATACATGCTTTTATGGTGACAGAAGAATAAAACGCTTGTGATACATGAAATATTTACGAAACAATCAAACCCCTCACACATGGAGTAATTTTTCAAAGGGTTGATACAAAAAGTGTTAAGATACTGCGAATAGACTATAGGTGGGACTGAATGAATTAACCAGAACCTCGATCTGAGTGTCGAGGAGGAGGGGGGGGGGAGGATGCCCGCGCTCAGAAATTTCACCAGCATTCTTCTGAAGTGTAGAGGAGAAGATAGCTAGCGGGAAATATGTAACAGATGTTAGAACTGAACCTGCGACCTCCAGAACGTGCACCCGACAATATAGACCCCACAGGGTCGGTCGGAACGTCCAGTCATGCATTTAATGCGTTTTGGCGCGAGGGAAAAAATTTCTGACTCCAGCGATGAAGGTTATTCCATGACATTTTTTTTTCTTTTCCCTCTTGCGCAATTAGCGGTGGACGCTAATACGTAATAATGTCCTTAGACACGCCAAAGGACCAAAGGAAGCATACAGCAACGCATTTGTGGTAAACCTGCACGTTAGTGGCTACGTTCCTTTTTCAACAGACAGCGCTGAGGTTATTGGTAAGGAAGAAATCGTTTATGAATGCCAACAACCAATCAGTGGTTTCAGTGACGGGATACTCGTCAGAACTGCCAGGACGGCGTTCCAGTACGTTACTCCGAGTACATAGTCTATTCGCGGTTTCTTCACACTTTTTGAATCAAACCTTTGAAAAATCACCTTATGTATGACGTGCTTTGGTGTATCCTAAATATGTCATGTATCACAAGCGTTTAATACTTCTGTTAACTTTAAATTACTTTATTTTTGATTAAATTTATTTTAAATTTTATTTTAAATTTATTTATAATAATATGAATAAAGACAGACAGGAAATATATGTGTTGGTAGTGCCTAGTATGAAATAGTTCTTATGAAAACTATTATTACACAGAGTGCGCACGAATGCGGTGCGTTGGCTCTCTGGTGTAATTTTCTAAGTTTTGTTTGTATGGAGCGGAGGAATATCCCGGAAGTAGAACTTTAGCAGGACCTCAGAATAGTTGGAAGTAAGCGTGAGTAAAGTAACAGAGAGTAACAGCGAGGAAATCAAGAGTAAACGTAGTTTTCAAACGAGCATTAAGTAAACAGCATTCTGTGCTTACAAATATGTACTGGTTAAGCAACCAATGTAAATTCCAAAATATATTTATCACTTTCTCAAAATTCTTTTTTTTCTAAAAAAAATAGTTGTATACATAAACAGCTGTTTTACCATAAGATAATCATAAACATTAATTCTAAAAATGCCACCTTTTTGCAATTTAACTTTTAAATAAAACACGAATTTTATCACTCGACGTTTGTAATTTTNATTCTAAAAATGCCACCTTTTTGCAATTTAACTTTTAAATAAAACACGAATTTTATCACTCGACGTTTGTAATTTTCCTGTGTGTATCTGTAACCAGAATATCCACATTTCCTTTCAGTTTGTTTAATTTAACTAAACTTCTCGCCATATTCAGCTTACCTTTTGTCACTTGCTGAAATAGCGCTTGTAAAAGTTTTACTCTGGCAAGATGCTCAGAGTAATTACTCTGCAGTTTTGGGACACTGTCAAGAACGAGTAAAACATTACTGGAAGTGTTTTAGGACGGCCAACGAGAAACGTTTACTCGCAGAGTAATGTTTTGGAACACCGCCCACCAGTATAATTAATGGCGCCAGCTATGAACGAGCAGATTGTTATGTCATTAGCAGTTCATGTGATTTTCGATGATATAGATATTAATTTGTAAAAATTGTAGTATGTGCATTTAAATCAGGGGAAAACAATTGAATATGAGCCCAACCTTACTCTCGTCGCATTCTCGGCACATAACAGCAATGTTACAGTTTCATGATTATAATTATCGTTTGCCACTGCCATTTCCGGTAGACTGCTCGTGCCGATACCGTCAGCAAAGTCGTACGACCACAGAACCTCGACTTGGGATATCTTCGGCAAGGATTCGTTTTCCCTGCTCGAGTTACTGGCGCCTGCCCAGGCGCTAGAACACTTTTCGTCGGTGATTATCAACATTTTCANGATGAAGGTTATTCCATGACATTTTTTTTTCTTTTCCCTCTTGCGCAATTAGCGGTGGACGCTAATACGTAATAATAGACACGCCAAAGGACCAAAGGAAGCATACAGCAACGCATTTGTGGTAAACCTGCACGTCAGTGGCTATGTTCCTTTTTCAACAGACAGCGCTGAGGTTATTGGTAAGGAAGAAATCGTCTATGAATGCCAACAACCAATCAGTGGTTTCAGTGACGGGATACTCGTCAGAACTGCCAGGACGGCGTTCCAGTACGNTATGAATGCCAACAACCAATCAGTGGTTTCAGTGACGGGATACTCGTCAGAACTGCCAGGACGGCGTTCCAGTACGTTACTCCGAGTACATAGTCTATTCGCGGTTTCTTCACACTTTTTGAATCAAACCTTTGAAAAATCACCTTATGTATGACGTGCTTTGGTGTATCCTAAATATGTCATGTATCACAAGCGTTTTNTCAAACCTTTGAAAAATCACCTTATGTATGACGTGCTTTGGTGTATCCTAAATATGTCATGTATCACAAGCGTTTTATACTTCTGTTAACTTTAAATTACTTTATTTTTGATTAAATTTATTTTAAATTTTATTTTAAATTTATTTATAATAATATGAATAAAGACAGACAGCAAATATGTGTGTTGGTAATGCCTAGTATGAAATAGTTCTTATGAAAACTATTATTACACTGAGTGCGCGCGGATGCAGTGCGTTGGCTCTCTGGTGTAATTTTCTAAGTTTTGTTTGTATGGAGCGGAGGAATATCCCGGAAGTAGAACTTTAGCAGGACTTCAGAATAGTTGGAAGTAAGCGTGAATAAAGTATAGAGTAAAGTAACAGAGAGTAACAGCGAGGAAATCAAGAGTAAACGTAGTTTTCAAACGAGCATTAAGTAAACAGCATTCTGTGCTTACAAATATGTACTGGTTAAGCAACCAATGTAAATTCCAAAATATATTTATCACTTTCTCAAAATTCTTTCTTTTCTAAAAAAAATAGTTGTATACATAAACAGCTGTTTTACCATAAGATAATCATAAACATTCATTCTAAAAATGCCACCTTTTTGCAATTTAACTTTTAAATAAAACACGAATTTTATCACTCGACGTTTGTAATTTTCCTGTGTGTATCTGTAACCAGAATATCCACATTTCCTTTCAGTTTGTTTAATTTAACTAAACTTCTCGCCATATTCAGCTTACCTTTTGTCACTTGCTGAAATAGCGCTTGTAAAAGTTTTACTCTGGCAAGATGCTCAGAGTAATTACTCTGCAGTTTTGGGACACTGTCAAGAACGAGTAAAACATTACTGGAAGTGTTTTAGGACGGCCAACGAGAAACGTTTACTCGCAGAGTAATGTTTTGGAACACCGCCCACCAGTATAATTAATGGCGCCAGCTATGAACGAGCAGATTGTTATGTCATTAGCAGTTCATGTGATTTTCGATGATATAGATATTAATTTGTAAAAATTGTAGTATGTGCATTTAAATCAGGGGAAAACAATTGAATATGAGCCCAACCTTACTCTCGTCGCATTCTCGGCACATAACAGCAATGTTACAGTTTCATGATTATAATTATCGTTTGCCACTGCCATTTCCGGTAGACTGCTCGTGCCGATACCGTCAGCAAAGTCGTACGACCACAGAACCTCGACTTGGGATATCTTCGGCAAGGATTCGTTTTCCCTGCTCGAGTTACTGGCGCCTGCCCAGGCGCTAGAACACTTTTCGTCGGTGATTATCAACATTTTCATTGAACAAAGATACATTCGTCAGGAATCTCAGCTACTGCCAGTGAAATTAAGGAATGCACTGTTGTCCTGCTGCTAGCTTTCTCTCCTTCAGAATATTGTATCACACACTGAAGAGCTCACTCCTTGTTAAGTTGGCAGCGAAAGAATATAANGCTTTCTCTCCTTCAGAATATTGTATCACACACTGAAGAGCTCACTCCTTGTTAAGTTGGCAGCGAAAGAATATAACTAGTTCTTAACACTTGACGTATTGCGAACGTAACGTTTACTGTTACAGCGGTTCAAGTTTATATTTCTTGTCTTACAGATATCAGAGTATGAATTTGAATGTAAGTAAGACATCTGCATAACACAAATGGCGCACGGATAAAGTGACTAGGCCCACAGCAAAGCTCATTTCTCATAGGGCGAAAGGTGAGAAGTGAAAGTAGACTGTCCGCAGGGCTCCCTAGTAAGAAACTTGAAACGCCGCTAGGTGACGTCCGGCCGTAAGGGAGGATTGCGACGGCGTTGCAAACTAGCATGAACAAGCTTTACGCCGCGTCTTCTGTTTCCTCAGAATTTCAAGCTGTCACTATAGTGTTTTAATACAGCAATCTGTTCAGAAAAGGTGCAGCATTGTCGCTATTGTTTGAAACACTGTTTTACAGAAGAATAAATATCCTAAACAGTTGGTTACTTACGGAGATTTCTACTAACTTTGACACTTTCCAACGACCATATTTATGCTACAATAACCAAATTTATGGATGTGCAACCAAATGTCGACTTTCATTTCTGTCCTGAAAAAAAAATGATCATTGAAATATTCCATGGTTTTTTAAGTAATTATAATAGTCACAGTTGCTTACAATGAGACACACGCGATAACTGGCGAGGCGCATTGACCGTGGACTTGGCTATAAACAAGAGTCGCTGTAGGCCATCGTGCACAGAGTCCAGCAACCGCGTGGCGCGACCTTCCAGACTCGCCAAATCAAGGCTAACAGGGTTTGTTGACTCCGCGAAAAAGAAACAAAAGCAAGGCAACCGAGTCGTCGCGCTAAAAACTTGCCGCCAGCGATTCGTCCCGCCCCCTCCCCCTCTCGTTTCTTTTCTAATTTTCGGCAGAGGGCGGCTGGTGATCGCCACCGTTTAACGTCGTCCATGAGAGGATGGCGCGGCGCAGAAGGGCTGCTTCTAGTTAGATTATTATGGTACCCCTGACAAGCTGGACTAACTGAGACGCAGAGAATCCTCGACAACCTCGTTAAGGTGGCCCGGCCGCCTGGTAAAAGGAATTTTGCACGTCTGAGGCCTGAAAGCGTGGAAGCGCTAGGGGCGACCGAGACGTGCGCATCTCCTCTACGCGCAAAGCTATGAACTGGCGTGCAGTCTTGCTGTTGATATCACGCCTACAATTTTATGACGTAATAATAAAAATAAAGGTTTAATGCTCGTCCCTATTACTTTTTTAATGTTTTGTACCAGAATGTTCATACCTAAAAATGACTGTGAAAACACCAGTTTCAGCCATTTTCACTATCACAAAAACATGCTTTAGAGAGAAATGGAGGAACTGAAAAACGTATAGAGACGCGTAACGTTTCNTCACTATCACAAAAACATGCTTTAGAGAGAAATGGAGGAACTGAAAAACGTATAGAGACGCGTAACGTTTCTTAAGGCACGTTCTACAATGGCACCCAAGCGGATACGGATCACGGAAGCGCACGCGTAACACACTCCGTTTCAATCTACAATGAGACGCATGCGGACGCGGATTATGTACGGATACACGTAAGAAAGCTGGGCATCTCCCAACACTTCCGTGTCGTGAATCCGTGTAGCCAATACGAATCGAGTATTTGGTTTGTTGATATTCGTTTTTGTTTTAATAATTAAGTGAAAATTGTGCGGCAGAATTATTTACGTATTTTTAAACACTGTAAAAATATACACAATTAGATGTGTATATTATGAAACCTGTATAAATAATTTGCAATAGCTGAGTATTTTTGATTTCGTAAGTTGCAAGAATGAACGAGGAAACTAGCATTATCGCGCAGAAGCTGCTTTGGCATATGTGAATAAATTTGACACAGGTAAATTGAATCCACTGCCACATGGCGGCCCATGCTGAAATACTGCTTCATGGTCGACTGTTTCTCACATGCCACATCATCGAAAACAAACACAGAGTTTGGTAAAGCATCACTTCGCGGCACGACTTCTTCATTGTCACTAAATGAAAAATAACGGAGACCATATACTGCTTGTAGCATTTGCACAAGGAATAGGTACTTTGGCTTGTAGCGATTTCGAGTATAGTTGAACGTTCTCGAACCGAAGACTATTGGGTTCCTCCAAAAGGCTGAGAAGCACACATTTATTTTCACAGTTGCTTGGTCCTGCTATGATACCCCACATGGTGGTTGGTAGTAGCTTCCCATGATGTGATTCACAGTCGTTAGATTCGTCATCAGCAGTGATACGAATGGGAAGTGTGGTGGACAGTAGCACGATCTCCATTGAAATGATACATGAACGAGTAAACCACAGGTACTTATGGCCACAGGACCATGCTCAAGACTAGGTGAGGTAGCCGTCCCGAGGTCAGGTGATGTGGATGGCCAAGTCGAGGTCGTGTCACATGGCCAGCCAAACGCCACGAAACAAACATATAAAGTAGAGATAGTGATAAAGTTGTGTTAGTATTCAGTAATGTGCCATGTGAGTAAGACCAAGAGAGGATGTGGACCGGTGAATATTTTCATCAGCGACCTCCCTTTCAAGACACACATTCCAGGCTACAAATATTGTGGGCCTGGTATACGACTAGCATGGATATTGAAGCAAGGCAACGTCCCTGTCAATTCGTTGGACGAAGCATGCAAGGAGCACGACATTGCTTACCCGCCCAGTAGCAAGTTGGAAGATAGGCACGTGGCCGACACAGTTCTTGCGGAAAAAGCCAAGACGATAGTTAGATCGCCGAAGTCCAAACTCAGCGAACGTCTAGCTGCCTAGGGCATGTCCAAGATTATGAAAACTGAAGTCAAGACGGGAATGGGTTTGAGGTTTTGAATGAAGAAAAATACCTGGAAGACACGGAGGAAACCTCACAAAGTAGGGAAGCTAGGAGGCATCTTGCCCTTCATATTGCCAGTGCTCGGCGTCCTCGGCAGTCTTATCGGTGGCACATGTGGTATTGCGAGAGCGGTGAACATAGCGAATTAGGAAAATAAGCAGTTGGCCGAAGCAATGCACCAAAATAGGAATATGGAGGTGCTCGCTAGTGGTAAAAAAAACGGCAGTGGACTCTATCTTCGACCCTGCCATGTAGGAGGTGGTGGTGGGGGAAAGCAAAAATGGGAGAGGGTCGGGATAAAGAAGCGGTCTTCAGGTCACTACCAAGTCATCCACTCACCAACATAGACATACACAAGTTTGCCTGTACATTAAAAATATACCATTTCCGAGGCGTGTTCGTGCGCGACCGCCTACAGCATCTTCCGAGGAGAGTTGGGTGTTGTATAGTAAACCTAGATACCAGCCTCGGGCAAGGGACACACTGGACAGCGTATAAAAAGTGTGGCGATACAGTAGAATACTTTGACAGCTACAGGAATTTAAGGGCTCCACCAGAACTCAAAAAACGTATTTAATAGGTGCGAGAGCAGAGTAACTGCCTCGAGAATGTAACTTTGGTCACCTATGTATGCGCTTCCTTTCAAGGTAGATATACCTAACGATGACACACTACATGTAAGCATCAGTCATGTCTGTAACCCAGATTGTGTCGGGCAATAGCTCGGAATTGGGTTCCACCCACTTTCCCCCGCTGAACCTGGAGGGGATGTGGTCCATCGCACTGATAGATTTTCAAACTTACTTCTGTGTACCGATCATAGATGAATGCAATTGCATGTTTCGTTATGTCAAGGAGGATGGCAAGAGAGGAGAGGTGCTTGTATGCACAGGTTTGTATGAGATTGAAGATATAGGCGAGTATCTTAAGCGCACACTGGGGCCGAATATGATGTTGGTGCTGCGAGGCAATGCTAATACGCTACACAGCGAGATGTACTGTACTGCGCAGATAGACTTCACACAAAGCGATACACTCGCTGCTATGCTTGGATTCGAGAACATTAAGTATGAAGCGATCAAAAAGCATGAATCTACCCTGCTGGTAAACACCTTTCCCATTAATGTTATAAGAATAAACTGTAATTTGGCTATCGGATCATACCTTAATGGTAAGCCTAGCCAAACACTATACGAAATTTCCGCGATGTGACCTCCAGGTTTTAAACTGGCGGATGTACCGAAGACACCCATTTACATTCTGGTCGTGACGGAGAGTGTACAGGAAGTGGTCGTCTCTAAAGTAGACCAAGACAGCTCCAGGGAACTGGGAGGGATATCATGGAGAAAACCCTCCACACAGAATGCAAGAGTATGATGTGGGGACATCCAGTAAGAAGGAATGAGAGAGCATGAAAAAATAAAGGAGATCGGGAGGACTTTAAGAAAACTCCCCACATGGAATGCATGAGTATGAAGTAGGGACATAACATATGGCCACCAATGGCCAGGAATGACAGAGCAGGAGGGGAATCCAACATGGCCGACGTTGGCAAGGAATGACAGAACGGGAGGTTTCCTAGAGACGTCATCCAAGATGGTCGCCAGCTCGTCCCAGCCAGGATGCTAGGGGCACCAGGAAGAACCATTTGTAACTACTCCGGTCTCCCGCCTACCTAGAACGGGAGCGATAAGGGTAACACTGCTACGCGTATCAAGTGCGCTATAGCCGCTAAGCGCACGGCTCTCAACTGGCGTGCAATGTTTTCGTCGTGCGCGTTTATTAATGGGACTTTCAGCAGTGACTATTATTTAATTGGTGGAAAGTCTGTAGGAAGGTTCAATGCAGGGCCCTTGAGTAGTTTTGTGTGTATCTGAAGCGTATATTTTGAGATACAGCACTTTGAAAAAGGAGTTTTTAGCCATGTTGTAGTATTCTGAAATGGTGTTTGTTATGTGCGTGACGTCTTGAAAGCACTCAACAGCCCTCGTATGATGCACGTGTACTTTGCGTTGACCAGCACACTAGACGCTTGTTTAATAATGCCGTAGAAAAACGAGTGTTTCAAACACTGCAACATATTTCAAGCGGTAGGCGGGAACCTTAAGGGAAGTAAGAAACGCTTGTGATATATTATGACATATCTAAGTAACAACAAAATACGTCATACGTGGGGTGGTTTTACAAATGTTCGATTAAAAAAGTGTGAGGATACCGTGAATATACTGTAGCTTCATGTGTTGTCCCGTCGTTGTTGGCATGGCGACGTTGGGTTTCCTCTCAGAGCCGCCGTTGTCGTCCTTGGCTCGCCATACGGAACATTGCCCCAGCGAGCGAATGAACAGCAGTCGTCGCTAAGGTCAGCCGGGTGGATACTGCAGCGAGGAGTGTGGTCCAGCACGGCACGTGGCAGCGCGTTACACGAGCTGTAATTACCACGTGCCGCGCGCATCGCCTCCGCACACGGACTCCTCGCACTCTCCACTCATCAGAATGCTTGGCTCGTCCACGGGAGGCGCCACGTGACCGCCTGCAGCGCGCCAGGATGTGCACCGCCGCGGCCGCCTCTGCTGTGCATGCGTGTGTTGCCGGCCAACTCTCCTGCCTGCGCATGCGCTACTCTGATCATAGTTTTTCAAATCGCACAGTGAATAATTATGGGGTATAACATACTCGCGGTTTCTTCACACTTTTTAAAACTAACACTAGAAAAAAAGAAGAAAAGAAAAAACCCATGTATGACGTGTTTGATTGCTTCCTAAATATAACATGTAGCACACGCATTTTATACACGTGTTAACAAAAAAGTAGCGCATTTTTGTTTCAATTTAAATTTTACTTATATTTTATTTATAAATCACAATATTTTATTTATAACTAATAAGAAAATATGTGTGTTGGTAACGCCTAGTAAGAAATAGTGTTTATGCAAAATGTTATTACACTGAGTCCGCACGAATGCGGTGCGTTGGCCCTATGGTGTAATTTTCTTAGCTTTGTATGAGATGGGGGAATATCCTGGAAGTAGAAGTTAAGCAGGGCTTCAAGAAAGTTGGAAGTAATCGTGAATGGACTGTAGAGTGCTCGCGCAAGCTGCGCGATACCCACTCTCCGCGTCCCAAAATTAAACTGCATTTCTGCCGATTAGTTATGGAGTTTAATTAAATTCAAATTGGTAAAACTAATTTTTTATATGAAAGTATATATCTATTGAAAATTAAACAAAAACGTTCATCAGTGTTAACCTTGTGACTGACAGTCATATTGATGTGGGGTAGGTCAGTATTGGGTATGTGCGCAGAGGATGCAAAATCGGTCTACCTCATCTGTAGTCTATGTTTTAAGTATCACAACCTAATGGTGGGTTCACAAGTAAAAAACAAAGGTACGTAGCATAAGGCATAACAATAGAATATTGCACACGACCAGAGGCCTTCTGCGAAATAGATTCACAAATTTAATATTTATGTATTATATTTGGCCAATAACTTTGCGTTAACTCCGAATCAATAGTTTTTAAAACGTAGCTGTGTAATTTTAATAGTTGTAATTCACTGTTGCCACCCGACAAAGGTTAGTGCTTATATGTGTATATTTTGAAGTAAATGTACATATGAGCATTTGTAATATTTGAAATATTTGCATCGATAATAACCCCATCTCTCACCTAAACTGAAGCCAATTTGCATTCATAAATGTTATTTTATTCCAGAATTTTCAAACCGTTAAATTGATTAGCATTCAACGGAGAATATGGAGAACGTGGGTTAAGCGGTTGGAATATGCACACATGATACGGCATTCGTGGGACCGCCAGTCGTCTGATGCTTGTCAACATACATCATCTGCGCGTCAGAGGGACCATGGTGGCGCAGTGGCTAGAGTACTCTTCTCTCACCAAGACGAACCGGGTCGCTCCCGGATTTTCGCTCTTGGGAATCGTACCGGAAGATACCACTGTTCAGCGGGTTTTCTCGGGGATCGCTAGTTTCTCCCCGCCCTTGCATTTCGGCGCTCACCTCGCTTAACCCTCATTGGCTCTCAAGACATCGATGTTCAGGGCAGCCCAAGTCACTACATTCTTTTCACTCCGCATCAGAGAGCTCAAAAAGACAAAAAGCTGGTTTCATACTAAACAAGCAAAATAAGATAATTACCACACGTCACATAGCTACAAACGCCAAGCACGCGGATCGATACATATACACTCCGTACTAAGAAATTTAAATACTTTATAAATACAGAATAATTGATTCTATAAAACGCCGCGTTGAAATTTGTCATTAGTTACATCATTTTCCTACAAAATTTTATTGCAATATCTTCAAAGATTAAAAAGTTCATAGCGAAGCGGGAAAGGGTGGGGGACATATTCCAGACAGACATCCGCATGATTGCATAAGGGGCCTTCCTACTTGTTATATGGGTCTCGTTGTATCTGTTTTAAGTTTTAAAAAATTATGGAATATTTCAATATAAATCTTTTTTCGGGAGAGAAATGAGAGTCGATATTTTGTTGCCTGTTTATAAATTTGTTTATTGAAACATATATGTAACCGTTTAAAAGAGTCAAAAGTCAGCTAAAATCGCTTTAAGTGGCCCTATGCTTGCGATATTTATTCTTCTATAGAACAGTGTTTTAAACAATAACGACAATGCTGTGTCTTTTCTGAACATATTTTTGTTTTAAAGCCCTATAGACAACGTTAAAAATGTTGAAACAGACAACATGTGCGAAGCTTATTTACACTATTTCCCATCGCGCCGTCACGGTGCTTCCGAACGGCCGGACGTGACCTTGGGACATTAAAATTGTTTTGCCAGGGGTCGCCTTAAGGCTATGTGGGGAAGGAAAGTAGGCTGAAGAAAGGGCATGCAGTATCGGGCAGACAGTGGTGTAAGTGGCGAGGGTTATTAAGTGGGCGTGTTAGATGACGCGACAGCTGTTTGTGCGGTCAGCGTGCAATGTGGCGGCGTCTTCCAGCGCACCAGATGGTCCTCAGTGTGTTGTTGTCTCCTCGCTTGCCTCAGATGTCACGGAACATGGCGTGATGCGACGACGAGGTAGCCTCTCTTTCCATCCCAGACAATGACCAGGAACAGACACAAGGGTCCGGGATGGAGGTGTGAAGAAACAGAATACTCACGACCCTGGTCATTAAGGGCGGTGATCGTTATAGTCCATTCACGGTCAATTCCAACTTTTCTGTAGCCCTGCTTAAGTTCTACTTCCCGGATATTCCTCCGCCTCATGCAAACAAAGCTTAACCGTGTCCGGAAAATTATACCAAAGGGACACTGCACCGCATTCGTGCGCATTTAGTGTAATAATATTCGGTATAAGAACTATTTCTTACAAGGTATTACCAACACACGCATTTTCTCTCTGTTTGTACTCATAGTAATTATGAATGAAATTTTCAATTTACAGATAAAATATAAGTAAAAGTTAAATTTAACCAAAAAATATACTTTTATATTAAGAGAAGTATAAAACGCTTCTGATATATGGCGTATTTAAATCAAAACCAAACACGTCATACATGGGGAGATTTTTCAAAGGTTCAATTCAAAAAGTGTGAAGAAACCGCGGATTGACTATATTTTATATATGTACCACATAATGTTAAACTTTTTAGACATTACCACTCTTTTCCTAGGAAAAAAAATTTTTAGTGCATAATTTTCGCATAAATTAACTTACGTAGGTACCGAAATGAGACAATTCACCCTCTGAAAAAAGATTTCAAGTGCAATTTAAAAAACTTGCTGAAAATAAGGAACTTCTTGCATAGTTTTGATTTGTGGCTGCCCCTTAATTTTTGTAAAATAACTTTTGCCAACCATACCTTAAAATTAATTAGGACGATATCTTTCAGTTTCACTTGTTAATTTTCTGCAGATCGTTGGGTTAATTTTATTTGTACATTGCAGAATCAGTGAAATTTTGAATTCGACATGTCATTTTGGGAAAACTATGCGATTTAAGAAAATTTCATCTGACGAGAAAGTAGTCACAGATAATGTCTACAAGTTGAACAGTATACGGTACATATATAAAATAACAAATGTTTTCGTGGCCAACGCACTTATGGAGGAATCATCACATGGAGAACATTTCTACTTGTGCTGGGCGGTGGGTGGGAATGACTTGGCACCCTCCTGTGGATGTCACGATTCAAGGGAATCCCGAGTTAGAAAGTTTTAAATGCCTCAAGGTAGATAATTGTATTCCCAGAGCATTTATTTACGGAGTTACGGTATAGGCGCAAACGCTGATTGTACAGACTATATCTTACTAGGGAGTCTCCTTTAGGCTCCAGCCTACCTGGAGCTTTTTCCCCTGTTTCAGGTCGAGAATAGTGGGAGCGATAAGGGCGACACTGCCACGCGCATCAATTGCGTTATCGCCGCTACCCGCAAGGCCCTGAACCGGCGTGCAGTGTTCTCGTCGCACTGCGTGTACCTGCGGGACTTCAAGCGGTGACCTTGTAATTGTATTAGTTGGAAGTTTGTAGCAAAGTTCAGTGCAGGCCATTAAACTAGTTTCGCGTGAATTCCCTTGGAATATTTTAAGCCGTAACAGTCTCGAAATGTGGTTTTTGGCAATGTTGAAGAGCTTCAAGATAGTGTTTGCAATGAACGTGATCTGTTTGATTCTGCCCTAGTCTGAAGTGTTATTTTGTTTCTTTTGCAAACAGAATGTTTACAAACGAAATAGTTTGTTTTAAAACAATTACATCAATGCTTAATGCTTACACACACAAGTTGCTTACCATCCACACATTTTACATAGATACCAAACCGTGTGACATATTTAGTGACATCCAACTTTATTAAATGTATGTAAATTGTACTGTTACACCACCTGAAATCTTTGACTTAACATAGTGAGGTTAGCGGGATGGAATACCTCCCTTCTCTGCCTACCTTTTCGACGCCCCGATGTGAATGTGTTTCAAGTAAAGCGAGGTCTTAATAGGACAGCGAGGCCATTTTCGGTGTAGGAAGCACATGGAAAAATAAAATGTTAGTACTATAGTAAATGCTCTGTAATAAATGAGAAACCTCGTTTATACAAAGGTTTGGTGGTAAGATGCGAATCAAAATACTAATAGATTTACTATAATCTGCACGCAGAGGTTAATTCGGCTGCAGGTCGGTGAATTTGGAATACCTCAAAGGAGGCAAAAGTTTTCTGTAGGCTATTCCTTTATTTTGTTTATAAAATGCTTTTTATTGAAAAACTATCAGTGTTACTCTAAATAAAAATTGTGTGTATTGGACAAAGAAAAACCAATATCAGCAACCATAAACTGAAGAAAAAAATACATTTTCAATAATAAATGGTCTTATGATATCGTCTGCTCTTAAGGCCCGCTAGTACGGCCTATGCATTGACATTTTCTGTAACCGATTAAATAGTTTATGTAAAACATACTATATATGTACTGTATATGTGTGGGTTTGTCTGGTTGTAAATACAAATTATATCTGTTTAACAGTATTTGCTTTTAATTACAATAAAATTTCCCTACATTTGCAAACAAAAATATTTAAGAGATAATTACCAATATTTCGAATCAATTTTATATACTTTTAAAGTGAATAATAAATATACTTTAAAAGTGAATAGTAAATGTACTTGCAAACTGAATCATGACCATACTTGCGATGTGAATAATAAATAGAATAAACGTTAAGATTATCGTGAGTTTGGTAGAAAACAGCATATCTACCTGTAATACTTATCAATGTGGAACTCCACAAAAAAAAATGAATCCAGCAAACAAATAAATTATAGTAGATTGTAAAATGAATTTACAAAGTGGTTGGTATGTACGAGGTGACATTGTTCTAACATACCTATTTCTTATAACAAATGCTCTTTACTAAATAGAAATCCTTGGATGAGCAATGGTTTGGTGACAAAATGCAAATCAAAATATTGTTTATTTTTATCGGATGTATGCAGAGTTCAGTTCGTCTTCAGGAGACTTGAATTGGAATACTTTAAATATATGTTGCATACAATATTGATACTAAAATAAATCCAGTTGCAGTAGTTTGAACTGAGAAACCTGTATGGCAAGTATCGTTAAGTTATTTTTTAACGAAAATTATCTCAGCTAAAGATGTGAACTGGGGACTTTTGATAATTTATTGTAAAGTATACATTTACGGCGTCTGTTGACCAGTAAAATATATGCAGTTATAATAATGGCACAAAACTCTAATGCATTCGGACTGGATGCATAGGTAATGGGAAGCAGGAGTCACCGAAAACCAATAAAGATGCGTATACAACGAACTCTAGCTGTACACTGACTAGTAACATGCCGGAATGCCGTTCGCCTATCAGCGCCCGGTAACTTACTCGTCCAAGTGGCACCCCAGCCACTTGGCAGCAAGTGGTAACCAATATGGCACATGGACCAGTACAGAGCTTTGCAAAGCCAATCGGCGAATAGGTTCACTCACATCAAAGGAACCACCACATTTCGTTTCTGTGTACTTATCTACTCTGTGGCTATTGCTTGGTGCTATTGACAAAGGAATGTGTTTTGATCGCGCTGGGTGTAGAAAGAACGCTGGAGCAGCGACCTCCTTACCATCAACCAGTTGTTTGACCTACGCTGGGGAGAGCTGAAGAGTTCTGCTACTGCTGCTTGAATAATCTTTGGTTGCTATATTACTATTTAAATTACCGTCTCTAGACTAGTAGGACAGCATTTAGCGTATTCCTAGGTTATGTGACACACATATTTACCTCTAACAGATTTTTTGTTCGCCTCGGTATAGAGTATTAATTCATAAACCATTTATGTTCATACATGCACTACGTTTGTGACTTTCATATACGCGGGGCGGGAGGTAATTATTGATAGCAGCGCTTTGTAGTATAGCATGAAGAAGGTTCGAAACTCGACTGAAAAATAGTATATTAAAAATAATGGCAAAGAGTAAACGAAAAGTTCAGTGGGTGTACAAGGATTTTTCTTACAATAAGCGGTAATAAAGTTTTCGTCTTTTTTTTTTAAGTGATGCAATCACATTTGTTTCAAATAAAAAAACTGAATATGGTGTATACTTTTTCAATGTGTGTGTTTAGCAATGCAATGAAACTAACAATTACATCTTTTGTAAAATTACTACTTGCATGCTCAGCATCGCATGTAAATCAATAAATAAATAATGGTCAATTTTTTTTAAACAAGTAAAGAAAGGAATTGTTAAAACATTTTATGAAGTCTATTTTGTAATGAATTTTGTCATATGTATTCAGTGTGATGCAGAACATGGCCGAATAAAGAACGTTTATGTTGCCACATAAGCTCTAGTTAAGCTGCCTTATGTCGTTGGATGGTAGACAAGAAAGTCACTGTCTGTAGTCATGTCTGCGGCAATCAAATTGTCCTCACTCCTGGCGGTCTGTTGAGATCGTCCAGAACTGGTCAGCAGTGTATGGGTTCTTTCATGTGTCCATTGTTCGTAACAAAATCTGACGGTGAAATTTTAACATCTTAAATTATGTCATGCCATCCACCCTGTCTCTCACTGCCCTATTCTCTGGCTTGTCCTAAACTTTAGGCACGTAATCACATATTACGACTTCATATTCGTATCCCCCTTCAATATACGTGGTTGTGCATACGTCACACGATATACATACATCTCCAAGTTTTAAAAAATTGTCTTTGCACTTCTTGCTATGTCTATTCAAAGTATCACTGCGGGCGAGCACCACATCGCAGTTATCGTAGTGTATGCAATGCTAAACATGCAATTACTACTTTTATGTCGTCGTGATGTAAGGAGCGAATCTCAAGAGACCCTTGCTGTTGGCTATGCAGTCAGTGTTACAGATGGTAAGTCTTCAACCATTGATTCCGTCTTCATACTGTAACTGCATACACGATCGCGGTAGATGAATGTAGTCGTAACGATCTGCTTTCCACCACGCTCGACGACGAAGTGAGAACCATTTTTACACGATGTATGCTTGTATACCACTACAACTACATGAAAGGTCGTGTTGACCGTTTCTGGTTGTCAAAGTGCGACCTGCTTGTAACGTATTTATAAATAGCTGGTAGGTTGCAAGTATTTGTAATGAACATACATGGAGTACGATTATGTACAAAATATTTGTTGGAGATATAGTTCATTGCGATTTTTGCATTATGCGTTCGATACTTCAATACTTAGATATAACACAGAAGTTTTAATTGCGTATCAAGTTGTATTCCTACCTGTGAAATGACTAGACTCTCTTGGTCTAGGGTATTGAACCTGCGATAGCTTATTCTAAAGGATGGTGCACTGTCTCCAGAGCCATTAGGGCACATGAAATACTCCCTATAAAATTTCAATAACTTACGTAAAACGTATTATGCTTATCATTCTGGAGTTTACATGAATGTTTTGACAAGGGCGGCGTAATTACAATAATTGTAAGTACCGAATTTATATCTTGGTCGATGATTTATACCATGCACGGAAAGGCAGGACAGTCATTGTGGCCTGTGCTTCTGTTGAGTTCACATCGATAGCTACGAGATGCACTCGCAGTCTCTAGGTCTTCTGTGTATGAAACAGCTATACCAGTTTTTTTTTAGTTGAGGTAAACCTCTTCTCTTTATGTTTTGGGTCTTCTAAAAGCAGAGAAAATACAAAGTCGAAAAGTATGTGTGTTGCAATGCTTCCTTATTCGTCATTACAAAGTTCGTTCAGTAGTTAGTCACGGAAAAATTTTCTCACGCCTAGACGAAGATTAATACAAAGAAGAATTGTACACTATGAGAGTTACAGTACAAACTGGATACCATTTCCCACGAAGTTTAAACCCGGGACTATAGGCTGATCACGGTAACGTGAGCACTTTTGAGGGCTTAGTTACTTTCTTCCTTCAACCATTTTTTTAATCCTTTAACCACATTTTTAATAGATATTGCCATGTAAATAAGAAACACAGTGTGTGTATTCCACCGCACTCGGAAGTTAACATCAAAGGCTAAAATTAAATATATTTATTGAATATTATTCCAAATGAGAGGGCTTCCAAAAGTGTTCACTTTACCGTGAATAGCCTAGACTTGTTTTTAAGGCAGAAGAGGCAAGTTTCGTGTAAGAGTAGCGAAAGACTGAAAACAAGATTCGCCTCGTGACAGAACCAGACTTGCACAGCATTATGCACCTGCACTGACGGTGCAATAAAGGGTAGAAGTTGCTCGTGTGTTAGATTCATGTTTCTTATTTGGGATTTATGCACTCAGAATCAACCAGAAAAATATATGTTGTAGCTGTTCATCCATTAAAACTATCCACACAGAGTTAAAGATAAAATAAATATTTTGAAAACGACCGTTTCTTGGTTAATATCCAGTTTAAAATATGCACCCAGCTTGCAACCCAGATGTCCCTGCTTTTAGTATTCGATGCCATCAAACACGAATTCTGAGATTCTCCTGCAACATCTTCACGACAGATTAAGGGCTCAGTGTCACGCAAAAAATTGTATTATTTCATTTCCTGCTGATTTAAGACTTTATAGTGTAAAATTTGATTAAAATACTACTGTAGAAGTTTAGTTATTTGCCTTACTCTGCAGTACAGACGTGAAATCTGAACTATAGACGTAACATTTTGTCACACGCAGCGTAATTTAAACTTTAAAATATAAACACGTTGCTGCCTTTTAACCACTACCAAAGAACACGTAGTTTACAAAAAAAATATAAATAAATAACTTATAAAATGCACATTTTCTATAGTTAAAAAACTTAAATAATTATTATAAAACAAAATTATGATACGAAAAGGAAGAATTTATTTATAAGAGGTGAAGCAGAGCCTTAAAAAATAACTTACGCATGGTGTCGAAAACACATCACTTTGCAGGTCTGTTTAATGTCCATATTTTGACAGTTGGTATGATTCGCAGTTGAATTTTTGTTAAGAACAGTAGGGAAAAAACATCCCAGAGTAAGAAATCACAACACGTGTAACTGGGATAAGGTTTCTTCTACCCAGGTTGGGAAGATCAATGTTAAACATTTTACAACCAAACATTTTCGCCACTAGGTAAGCGCTAGTGTCGCATGTGTACCAGATTTTATCTTTTTTTCTACTTTAAAAAACACTATAATAGTGTAATAGCCATACATCAATTATAAAATAACTTCGTAACTAAGAAAATGTCTGTTTTATTAATCACGTAGTTTAACATTTTAATTAAAAGTTACCTTTTGGAACACTGCGCAGCTAGCGGCGGAAATTTTCCCTATGCCAAACTCTCCCATTAGAAATCTCGTTTTGTTCGTAACCTGAGTAGAATAAACCACGATTATGTTATGAAGCTTGTAATCATGCGACCAGGATCGCGATTATCATTCGCTTTTCTTTCTTGAAAACAAAAAGCGGCGTGGAAGTTGCCGTGACACGTAGTGTAGTTGTCACCTACAGTCCGCTCAACAGCTCTTTGTCCCTGTATGGCATAATAATATATGGCGAGCAGGGACAAGATCGGACTGTAGCTGTCAAGAGTGTCATCAACTCGGCTAGCGATACTCATGTAACAGGGCTCACGATAAGCGGCAAAGAATGAGACTCAGGTAAGGAGCTAGATGGCAAGAGTGTCGTCGACTCAGCTAGCGATACTCACGTTACAGGGCTCACGATAAGCGGCAAAGAATGAGACTCGGGTAAGGAGCTAGATGGCAAGAGTGTCGTCGACTCGGCTAGCGATACTCACGTTACAGGGCTCACGATAAGCGGCAAAGAATGAGACTCGGGTAAGGAGCTAGATGGCAAGAGTGTCGTCGACTCGGCTAGCGATACTCACGTTACAGGGCTCACGATAAGCGGCAAAGAATGAGACTCGGGTAAGGAGCTAGATGGCAAGAGTGTCGTCGACTCGGCTAGCGATACTCACGTTACAGGGCTCACGATAAGCGGCAAAGAATGAGACTCGGGTAAGGAGCTAGATGGCAAGAGTGTCGTCGACTCGGCTAGCGATACTCACGTTACAGGGCTCACGATAAGCGGCAAAGAATGAGACTCGGGTAAGGAGCTAGATGGCAAGAGTGTCGTCGACTCGGCTAGCGATACTCACGTTACAGGGCTCACGATAAGCGGCAAAGAATGAGACTCGGGTAAGGAGCTAGATGGCAAGAGTGTCGTCGACTCGGCTAGCGATACTCACGTTACAGGGCTCACGATAAGCGGCAAAGAATGAGACTCGGGTAAGGAGCTAGATGGCAAGAGTGTCGTCGACTCGGCTAGCGATACTCACGTTACAGGGCTCACGATAAGCGGCAAAGAATGAGACTCGGGTAAGGAGCTAGATGGCAAGAGTGTCGTCGACTCGGCTAGCGATACTCACGTTACAGGGCTCACGATAAGCGGCAAAGAATGAGACTCGGGTAAGGAGCTAGATGGCAAGAGTGTCGTCGACTCGGCTAGCGATACTCACGTTACAGGGCTCACGATAAGCGGCAAAGAATGAGACTCGGGTAAGGAGCTAGATGGCAAGAGTGTCGTCGACTCGGCTAGCGATACTCACGTAACAGGGCTCACGATAAGCGGCAAAGAATAAGACTCGCGTTCCAGGAGACCACCCATATGTAGGAAAGAAAGTTTAGTCATTAGATTACTGACTTCTGGTGAAGCTCAACACTAACCTGCACCTAAACTAGAGTCATTTGAGACTGTTTCCCGGTCTTGAAAAATTAAAATGAATATAATAAATATCTCATGTACGTACTTGAAACGGTTGGCACATTTGAATACAATACCAGTCGTTACTGGCGCAAGTACCCAGCCTTGAGAACGGGTGCTGGATTTATGTTAATTTATTCAGTAAGCCGTTATTCCATTCCAACAGCATTGTCAGGAGTTGGCAACAGAATGGAAGAATTTACCATTATGATGATATCACCTACAGTCAAAGGAGAAGCTAGTATGTGAGAGTGTGTGTGTGTGTGTGTGTAATGTAATATAGAGAATGCGATCCACTTTAGGGAGAACCAAAATTTTTCCTATATAATCTTGTACACAGAGATGATGTGAAACAACGAGCTGAATTACCACAAAGCTCCTTACCCAGTAGTTAGGTTGTAAAATACTTCGGCAGAAATATTGGATTACGTATCTCCACAGCAGATCAATTCCAAAATGACCGAATAGAATAACTGCAAAAGTTACCACACTGCTAATAAAATTATAAAACCACAAAATTTTTGATGAAAGAAATTATTTTATTTAATAAAATTCATTGCAATTGGAATTCAGAACGGAAAAAATTGGTGCAAAAAGGCAAACATTAATTTGAATTATAATGAATAGGATGGGTTTCAAATGCAATAGTAAATTTGACCTTTTAAAAAGACGGCCGTAAGAAGCGATAGCCTTTCTCGTGATATGTTTGCAATTTCAAACTTAAGGCTCTGTTACTGTTCGTGTTTTACTTATCACAGGTGAAGTACATGCGCTGGAACTTATTTATGAGTCACGGTGCGTGGTCACGCCCGGTTGTCGGACGATGCCACTGGTCAGCGGGTTTTCTCAGGGATATCCTGCCACCCTCTTCTATTTTACAAACAAATACAAAGTACTTCCAATAGCGTTTTGCATCAGTTGTCTGCGTGAAGTCAGAGCGTGTGGTTGTCTCTATTCCATAGAGCGTGAAATAGGGCTCTCGCTAGGTTGTGTGCTCAAGAGTGCTCTCGCTAGGTTGTGTGCTCAAGAGTGCTCTCTGCTGCGGTGTGCGAAGACGTCCAGACAATGGCGAGTTGTTTCTCCCGCAGTCAGCAAAGTAGCATGCACTTCGCAAGTTGCTGACTTGCCGCCTGATCGACACAAATACAAGCTCGCCAGCTGCCCACACTTCTACAATAACACACCGCCGCTCAACTCCGACACCTGCACTTACCAGCACTTCGCCACAGAGCACTTGACAATACAGAGCCGAATACAAGGAGCCGCGGTGGCTCAGCGGTTGGCCTACTCGAACCGGGTTCAATCCGCGGACGGGGCACTCCCGGATTTTCGCATGTGGGAATCGTGCCGGGTGATGCCGCTGGTCAGCAGGTTTTCTCGGGGATCCACTCCGGCGCTGCTCCATTCTCACCTCGATCACCCTCATCGGCTCGCACGACCTCTTCACTCGCAGCGATCTTAAACCGCACACACCAGCTAAATGGCGTCACTGACCAGCAACATGACGGAACGCTGTTCGCCAATCAGCGCCCGGTAACAATCACGCCAGTTGGCAGCCCAGCCATTAGTGAACCTTCCGCTGCATGCAGTAGCCGAGTAGACACAAGGCCCGTTCCCAGAGCCTCACGCAGGCAATCAGAGGATGAGCACGCCCTCGTCAAAGGAACCGTCACGCCATTTCGTCTCTTTGTACTATCAACTCTGCTATACAATTGATTTAGCTGGTGCACATGGTTCGTTTGCTGCTGTAAAGATGACGCAACGGTAGCTCACCTTTGGCTATTTGTTTTATTTTTGGTACACACATCGAGGTAAAATTTATCAGGACCATGAACTTTCGCAAAACTCCGTTGGAGGGTCAAGGTCACGCGCTGTTCACAGCAATTGTCAAACGGGCAGCAACATATCAAGAGCTGTTCGCTGCAAAGCGTTTCCAATTTTTCAAATTACTCTCTAAATATTCCGAATAATACCCACAGTTTTATGTCATAATTTGCTCCAAATGACGAGGAATAAGCCCTGAAAGCGTCGCTATGGCTATCACTCTGAGAGGAACTATTGTGTGCATATACAGTTAAATTTTCGATACGAGTGAATAAACACATGCGTACGCTGTTACAATCTTAGCAAATCCATGCATACTTTAAATGCAGTGTCGAGGCCACACATATTTACTGTGGAAATAAAACGGCACACAGGTGGTTAAACGTGCCGAAAATAACCTGCCATCCACTCGATTTCTGAGAAAAAAGAGCAGAAACTTATTTCATAATTTACTATAGGAGCAACAATGCTATAAGGTGTACTTAAGAGTTTTGTTTAATAAACAAACATTCTTAAACGATGCGCCTATAAATAAAACATTCTTAGTAACACAGAACGAACGATTGCACTTTATTTGATTAACTCTCCTTAAAGTCCTAAGTTACAGGTTCTTTTTTGCCTAATCGAAATAACCCATTTATTAATTGCCTAGAGTAAAATTAATATTAAATCAGTAAGCATCATATTTAAAACTACCTCAAGACTCTACTCCTTATGGATTAAAATAAAACAGAGGGACTCTTCATCGCATATTATGAAAGACTCCGGAAACTTAAAATAAAGAAAAAAAGAGNGGGGGTGGTGTTAATTTTGCCGTCCCAACAAAAATGTTTACATCCAGTAGAGATAGGGTATAGTTGCTTCCAAATGTAGGGTATATGGTTACTTCCAAATTTTCTGAATCCCTGCTAAAGTTATACTTTCAGGGTATTCCTCAGCCTCATGCAAATAAAGATAAACTAAGTGTAGAAAATTACAGCAAAGAGATAACGCATCGCAACTCACTTTGATGGATATTTTGCATGAGATGAGATCTGTGTTTACTAGTCATTTGCCAACACGCCTGGCCTCTCTCTGCTTTTATTCATATTAATTACCAATTAAATTTTATAATTCGAATATAAAATAAAGTAAAAGTTCTATTTAATTCAAAATAAGATACTTTCATGTTAACAGAAGCATAAAACATGACGTATGTAATAACAAACCAAACACGTCACACATGGGGTTTAATTAAAAAAGTGTGAAGATACCGCAGAGAGACTATAGCGATATCGGTAGGGACATTCGAATTTCGCGAAAAAATTTCCGCAAATGCCAGATTTCAATACCCTATGGGCATAACCCCAGTTTTCCTTTTCTTACTGGCGGCGTGTCTTTGTAGGAAGACATTTTCTTACTTGACTGGCCAATCTGAATTTGGTTACTCACATACTNTAGAGATAGGGTATAGTTGCTTCCAAATGTAGGGTATATGGTTACTTCCAAATTTTCTGAATCCCTGCTAAAGTTCTACTTTCAGGGTATTCCTCAGCCTCATGCAAATAAAGATAAACTAAGTGTCGACAATAACACCAAAGAGACAGCGCATACTCACTTTGATGGATATTTTGCATGAGATGAGATTTGTGTTTACTAGTCATTTGCCAACACGCCTGGCCTCTCTCTGCTTTTATTCATATTAATTACCAATTAAATGTTATAATTCGAATATAAAATAAAGTAAAAGTTCTATTCAATTCAAAATAAGATACTTTCATGTTAACAGAAGCATAAAACATGACGTATGTAATAACAAACCAAACACGTCACACATGGGGTTTAATTAAAAAAGTGTGAAGATACCGCAGAGAGACTATAGCGATATCGGTAGGGACATTCGAATTTCGCGAAAAAATTTCCGCAAATGCTAGATTTCAATACCCTATGGGCATAACCCCAGTTTTCCTTTGCTTACTGGCGGCGTGTCTTTGTAGGAAGACATTTTCTTACTTGACTGGCCAATCTGAATTTGGTTACTCACATACTNCTTACTGGCGGCGTGTCTTTGTAGGAAGACATTTTCTTACTTGACTGGCCAATCTGAATTTGGTTACTCACATACTGCACGTATGTGATTCGTGGGCAGACATCTAAGAAACGGATCACGTAAATCATCCAATGCCGAAAGTGGATCTGACCTGACGTGTTATAAAATACAACTGGTCGTGAAATCTTTTCGCGAAAATCGGGTGTCCCTAGCTGTGTGGGTGCTGCCAACGTAATANATAAAATACAACTGGTCGTGAAATCTTTTCGCGAAAATCGGGTGTCCCTAGCTGTGTGGGTGCTGCCAACGTAATAAAACGTCGCCTGAATTTAACTGCTTTGTACGGCGTTTGCAGTGACATTACGACATCTGCATTGTTTGAAGACACCGGCGATGAAATATTACTTCGCCAGCAGTGTTCGTAAGGTTCTCTGCAGCGAAATATTACGTCATCAACACTCAGCGTGCACATTACTTAAATAAGCAGGCTGGATTGTACATTATTACGCGTAGAAAAGAGCATTTCATTGGGACACTTTCAACTCGGCGTTATACTGGTCGAGAGCCGGCCAGTAATGAACTATGTACAGAGTAGTAAGTGTGGCCAGTGTTGTGTGAACCAGTAGGAGAGTTGTAAATGGGAGTGTAGAGACCAACAGAACTGATGGTCATGCAGTCGTGCATACAGGTCACTTTCTACTAGCTTGTCTTATTTGTCCGTAAATCTGAACCGCACACGTTACACACGGGCTGCGTGAGCGCCGACTGCTCGCGCGGACAGCAGGCAGAACAATCACGCAGGTGGAGGACGTAGAGGTGGGTCACAGAGTATCAACCTGCTACTTTGTATCTGATACCCACTCGTATCAAGTTCTGTAAATGAGTGCACTTCCCAAGTATCAGATGCATTTAGTATCAGTTTAACATTCGCCGCCAGTGTGTTGCGTCTGCTGTTACATGTAATTACGATACAATAAAATACTGATTGTATTTAAAATGTGTTGTTAAGACCCAATTTCTTGGTTTATATTTGGAGACTGCACAGTTAAATGATTTAGTAAGAAAAAAAAGATAATTTATAACTTAGTTTAGGTTTACACGATTTACATACCGGTATAGGAAGTTCATTATCCTCTCGGAAACATTTTCGCGCAAATTAAGTCTTTTATTATGAGCATGTTCTTATCCATACTTGATTTCACCGTAGAATATAAAACACAGTATACCAACTCAGAACACGTGCTTAATAACGCGCGTGCTCGATAACGCGCGTGTCTGATATTGTGTATCTGACAAAACACCCGCTATTCGAGTGACTGGCGAAGCAGCGACGCACACGGGAAGATCGGGAATTACTGTATTTGATTCAGGAAGTATCTGGTACTTGGTATCAGATGCAGGACTGTATCTGTATCAGTTTGGAACAGGTACAGAAAATATCTGTAACAAGCCATCCATCTCTAGTCGGTCGTCACAGCGAGGCGGGAGAGTGAAGTAATGGAGCGAGTAAATAACTGGAGCGCCGTTGGCGAGGTTGCTGCGTGTCGCAGTTACACACGCGAGGACCCGGCACCTCACTCCGACCACCCCCCCCCC
>NQII01000434.1:351937-452623 GCA_002778355.1 Clitarchus hookeri
CAGTTCGTATTCCGACGTCAGCCCCCAAAAGCAAAGCTATAATCCATTCACGGTTACTTCACACTTTTCTGAACCACTACTCAAGTTCTACTTCCACGATATTCCTCCGCTTCGTGCAAATTGAGCTTAACTAAGTCTATAATTACACAAAAGCACAATGCACCGAATTCATGCGCACACAGTGTAAAAATATTTTCATAAGAACTATTTCTTACTAGGCGTTAACAACATACCTATTTTCTCACTGTTTTTACTCATATTATTTATAAATGAAATATAATAATGTTTAGATAACACATAAATAAAAGTTCAATTTAATCCAAAATAAGATATTTTTATGTTAACCGAGGTAAAAAAAAACGCTTGTTAAACATTACGTATGTAGGAAATAACTAAACACGTAACACATGGGGTAATTTTTCAAAGGTTTGATTAAAAAAGTGAGAAGAAACCGCGAATAAACTACACAGCCCGTTTAGCTTAGTTCGCCATCAATTTCGTGGACGTAGGTCAGGTTTGTTTAACCATTTACCTATTTTATTTTCGTTTCAGTTGTCAAATATAAACAAAGTAATTGTGTAAGCCAACGTTTTGCTCAATCCAGTTTACAGCAGAATATTAAACAAAATGTGAACATATTTCGTTATATAACCATTTTAGTGTGAAGAAAAATTTATTTTTTACGTAGTTTCTAACACAACACACATCGTAAGATTTTACACAGTTATATTTATTTTAAGAATATTGCAATTGTCCCATCTACTTACGCCTACTTAAAAAACGGAAAAATCCGGTACACATGCGACACCGGTGCACCCTGGCGGCGATAATGTCCAGTTGCCTAACTAAACGCATTGAGGTTCCCGACCCGAGTGGTGTAAATTGTATCTACATCACGGAACTTTGAAATTGCGAACAATCGTTGGAAACGAAATACAGTATATTTATACAAAAACTCTCTGAGCATGAATGCAATTTAACAGTCTAAATACGGGTCCGGTGCCCAAAAACCCACATACACACGGCTCCCCACCGCCGACCCAATGATTTGGATATGTGTCGGGGTGCATTTGTCTTTACAAACACCCTGTGAGTTATGGGAGCCTAGGCTCCCGGTCTCACGACGTACAGGCCATTCGGTGGCATATGAGGGTTCGGCGGCGGAGCATGAATGCTAACTGAGTGTGATTTATTCACAATAATATAAAGAAATCTAAGGCATTACATTTCATTGTGCTAAAAGTAATCTGATAAATAAAATTTTAATTTAGTAAAAAAAGTGAAAATAAATTACATTAGCTATATTTCTTACTGCAGTGGACTGCATGGAAACAAAACAGCAGTATTTCACTTTGAAAATCTTTTTTTGAATGAAAATTCAGACTAGATCATACCATTATTAAAAAATGTGACAGTGTGACACAGTTCTATATATACATTCAAGATTATTTGCTCTAATTTGTTGAATGGGAAACTTTGATAGCTGTTTTACGTCTTCAAATTTGATTGCCAAATATATTTGAAAGCAAAACATTAAGGGTGTGACAGGGGCTTTAATAGAAGTGGAAAACGCGTTAGTTCAGAAACAATTTCGTAGTTGGATGATTTGAAAACTATCGCGCGTCTGAGATGCCTGCCAGCCAATCACGGAAGTTCAGTGCCGTAGTACCTTAATTCTGATAGGCCCAGTCAAATAGAGATTGTATCCTCACACAGCACCCCGCCAACAGCCAAAGGATACATGCTTGTGCGTACTTAGTGTCGAAACATAGGGTAGAGACCAATACAGGAAATCTTAAAGACTTCTGCAAGAAAATCCGGCGCTGTTATGACCTCTAGCCAGCAGACAGCAGCACCACTGTTTGATAGTACATTCCAATTATAGCAAAGTTACAATACCAACATGATGGATATGAAGAAGAAATTTGCTTTTCTCTCTGTAAAGTTTATTTAACAATGGCCCAAAAATTAAAGGACAAAAATTAAATCATAATATGTCAAATGTTTAAAAAGTGGCAAATATGTTCTAACAAATGATAGTTATTATGAATTTTGAAATTTTTCTGAAAATATAATAATATTAACACCTCTAGCCACTAGATTTTTTTTCGCACACTCGCCTATGCTATTTATATAGAGCTGTCCGGTATTTGTCTCTATAGCCTATTTATGGTAAAATGAACACTTTTTGAAGCCCTCTCATTTGGAATAGTAGCCAATAAATATATTTTATTGTAGCCTTAGATGTTTACTTTAGAGTCCGGTGAAATATATACACTGTGTTTATTATTTACATGGCAGTGTTTATTAAAAAAGTGGTGGAAGGATAAAAAATGGCTCATAGGAAAAAAGTAACTAGAGTCTCAAAAGTGCTCACTTTACAGTGAACAGCCTATAGAGTATTTGATGTCGATGTCTATCCCGCGCACAAATATTTTCTCGAAAAAAAGGTGGCATTATTTATTGGAGAGGCGTATGAGCAATAACTGCTGAGGAAAAGAAAATCCGCCAAGAAGGAGTTGCGCATGTTGACCGCGGCAGCGACTCCACAACTGCCGGATGTAGTATTGTGCGATATCCGAGTACAGGAAGAAGAGAGTGGCGGGCAGGAATGCGAGGCAGGTAATTAACACAGCATAACGGGCTGCAGCAACGAGTGGATCTGTGCAATTAGCCGTCCGGCCGCCATCCAGCCAACTTCCTCTCCTCTCTCCCCCGCGCTGGCAAGTGACCGTGCTTCCGGTTACGTTGAACCCCTGCGGGCAGGCGGTGCAGTGTTCCGAACGCTCCTCCACCTGGCCTAAGAATGTTACACCCGCCTGAGTCGTTACTCAAGCCGTATCCTCGTCAGGTCCTCCCAGTTCAGATGCCGCTACAACCGCACTCTCATTTACTTCGTTCGATTAAGGCTGTCGGATTCCAAAAGATTAATGATTTTATATTTGCACCAAACATTGTTGAACTTGTACGTATTGTATGTGATGCAATTTCCCCCGAATAAAAATATTACACTTTATTTTTTATGAATAATTTTATGTCAGAGCCCAAATTTTCCTGTTTTGCTGCAGCCATAGCAACAAATGCTATAGGCTATTCACGGTAAAGTGAGCACTTTCGAGGCCCTAGCTACTTTTTTCTTTCAGCCATATTTTATCCATTTTATATTTCAACTCACTCGGTCGTTAACGTCTAAAATTAAATATATTTATTGAATATTATTCCAAATGAGATAACTTTCAAAAGTGCTCACTTTTCCGTGAATAGCCTATGTTAAGTTGTACAAATGAAAAACAATTACGAAGTAAACTAATGCTGTGGGATACCACGTGACACACATGCATTCGCCAAATAACACACCATATACGTGACATTTTTTTAAAAATATAAACAAATTTTGGCATATTTTTAACATTTTCTTAAAAGTGCATGAACTGTTATTTGGTGATAACATAAATGTTAAGCGATAGACCACGGCATTAGCATACGTTGTAAATTTTTTCATTTGTACATTTTAGTTAGTATTTATCATTATGGCTGCAGCAAAACAGAAAAAAAAATCGATTTGACATCAACTATTAAAAAAATATGAAGTTTACAATTTTTTTATTCGAGGATAATATCATCACATACAATGCATACAAGCTGAACAATGTTTGGTACAATTATCAAATAAATAATTTTTTTTCTCATCAAACACTTTTAATATGGATTCAACTTCATACCTACTGTATGAAATGTTCCGCAGTACGCAAATTCTAAAACATGAAATCAAGAACAAAATTCAACTTAAATTGAAACGTACATATCCAGCATTAATCGGTACAGTCTGTAACTTCCAATTTTGAAAACAAATTGCTAACTTTTTGCGAAAAATTAGGGATGCAAACCAAAAAATTAGTAAATATATATAAATAGTTGTGTTATATTTAACTAAATAATATTAACTACAAATCTATAGTATTGAATTAAGTTTTAAATAAAAACGTTTAAAAAAATGACATTTAATTAAATTAAGTTTTTTCATTTAGTTATACTATAAAATTTTATTTAATGTAACATAACTAGGTGGAGAGCATCATATCAGCATATAGTATAAAAACATATAACATCTCTTATTGAAGTGAACACTGGGCTAAACTTAATCTAAGCCACGTGGTTTTGATAGTTCTAATGGGAAAAAAATTACATTGAATATTGGGACACAAAGACTGTTACTGCGCAATGAGTATGCGCACTCTTCCTCGCGAACTCCCTTTGTGGACTAAAGGGGTTCACACACAAAAAAAAAAAAACTTAGCAGTAAGCAGTAAGCATTAAGCAGTAAGTTCCCAAAATGTAACTGACATAATAGCGATTTTACTGCTTAAGTTCGTCCACTTGAAACACATCTTAGTGTGTGCTGTATTCGATCAAAATGGAGAGTTCCAAAACATTTATTTCCCACTGCAATAGGCTTTAACAGCTCCATTATGTTGGACTAAGCCTGAACCAATGCGTTGGAAAAAGTCTATTGCTTGCTTCTTACTGCTTATTGTTTAAGTTTTAAATTGTGTGGATCGCTTAACCAGAGGCTACGACAGTCCCTCCCATAATGTTCCGCAGTGAAGGAAAGAACAGATAAACAGGGGAGGAAGGGAGAGTTAAATGTGGATAGGTTATTGAGAAACACGCGGCACGTGAGAAGGGCAAACTGGTGGAAGTTCCTCCAGCCGCGACAGAGAGTGATCTGCAAGATGGCGGCGGTAGCCTGTGCCCTGGCGGAAGTAATTTTTTTAGAACAGTAGCTGTTGAAAGAAGCTAGGAAGAAAGGTAGAGAGGAGCAACGAGATTGTGACGAAGGAATTATGGAGGGGTTTATTGTGCCGTGATTAATGACGGCTAGTGACAAAAGCGGGAAAATCTCGGCTTCTTAACGTGGCCTCCTGGTTGGAAGTGTTTTACATTTGTGAGTCCTGGAAGCGCGGGAGCGTTAAGNGCCAATGCGTTGGAAAAAGTCTATTGCTTGCTTCTTACTGCTTATTGTTTAAGTTTTAAATTGTGTGGATCGCTTAACCAGAGGCTACGACAGTCCCTCCCATAATGTTCCGCAGTGAAGGAAAGGTTGCCGACATGACCTAGTTTGAAAAGAACAGATAAACAGGGGAGGAAGGGAGAGTTAAATGTGGATAGGTTATTGAGAAACACGCGGCACGTGAGAAGGGCAAACTGGTGGAAGTTCCTCCAGCCGCGACAGAGAGTGATCTGCAAGATGGCGGCGGTAGCCTATGCCCTGGCGGAAGTAATTTTTTTATAACAGTAGCTGTTGAAAGAAGCTAGGAAGAAAGGTAGAGAGGAGCAACGAGATTGTGACGAAGGAATTATGGAGGGNAACAGTAGCTGTTGAAAGAAGCTAGGAAGAAAGGTAGAGAGGAGCAACGAGATTGTGACGAAGGAATTATGGAGGGGTTTATTGTGCCGTGATTAATGACGGCTAGTGACAAAAGCGGGAAAATCTCGGCTTCTTAACGTGGCCTCCTGGTTGGAAGTGTTTTACATTTGTGAGTCCTGGAAGCGCGGGAGCGTTAAGACTCCCGCTTACCTGACCCTTGATGTTTAAAATACATGTTTTACCACGAAACCATTAAACTTGTGACCAAGGTGCTGATCTACGAAAAGAACAAACACTTCAGACGAGTGCCGTTGAGCGCTTCCATGGCGTCGCGCACTATAGAAACACCGCTTCACACAGTTCACAGCGCTTCAGCACAGATGAAACGGACTTATCTCAAAATATACGTGTCAGATACATATTACCTTCTTAAGGACCCTTTATTGAACATCCCCACAAACTTTCCAACAATAAGATTGTAGGGTCACAGTTGTAAGTCCCATGGGCACACGCAGTGCGTAGAGGACACTGTGCACCAGTTCAGAGCCTTCCGCTTTGTGGCGATGGCGCCGCGCTTATCGCTCCCGCACTTCTCGGCCACAAACGTTCCAAATAAGCGGTATGAACGACCGGCTTGCCGTACAGGTTGCGTAACTCGCAGGCAATACGACACCTTTTCAAGCATTGCATGTTTTCTCGAGAACTGTTCGCTTGAAACAGTGTGTTAGACCAACGCGACCNATACGACACCTTTTCAAGCATTGCATGTTTTCTCGAGAACTGTTCGCTTGAAACAGTGTGTTAGACCAACGCGACAGTTTGTGTTCCTTTAATGTACATAGGATTATTACGCCATAAAAATCGACAAACACCCACGGGCGATGTTACCACCTGCCCAATGTTCACGCATGGCAGATACCAAATCAGACAAACAGTATCCACGAATTTGTTGCACCTCATGTATTTCAGTCATTTGGCAAATATACTCTATTCACGGTTACTTCCAACTTTTCTGAACCCTTGCTAAAGTTCTAGTTCCAGGATATTCCTCCGCCTCATACAAACAAAGCTTAGAAATTTACACAAGAGGGCCAAAGCACCGAATTCGTGCGCACTCAGTGTAATAATATTCTCCATAAGAACTATTTCTTACTAGGCACTACCAATACACCTATTTTATCTCTGTCTTTATTAATTTAAGTTATAAATAAAATATTATAATTAATACATAAAATATAAGTAAAAGATTAATTTAATAAAAAATAAGGTAATTTTACGTTAACACATTTATAAATCGCTTTTGATGTATGGCATATTTAGAAAACAATCCAACACGTCATACAAGGGATGTTTTTTCTAAGGTCTGATTCAAAAAGTGTGAAGAAACCGCGAATGGACTATAACAATTTTAATTCTCAATTTCCAAGGGCGTGTCTCTCCCTTCATAATCACGTTAGGTCATACTGTAGGTCGTATTTTGTTTTCTGTAAACTGTTCACGATTAATGAAGAACTTCTAAATCAACTTTTGAAAAATATCACTGCTTCTACCAGCACATATTTTAACGGGCGCACTGACTGGCAAGCAACGACGGAGAGATAACAGTTCTACACTGGAGAGCCAAAAAAACTGGTTTAAGTGTGCGTATACAAATGACATAGGTATGGGACCAATCAGAGTAACGCGATGCGGTTGGCAGCGCCTATATAAGACAACAAGTGTCTGTCAAAGTTGCTAGATCGGTTACTGCTGCTACAATGGCAGGTTATCAAGATTTAAGTGAGTTTGAACGTTTTGTTACAGTCGGTGCACGAGAGATGGGACATAGCATCTCCGAGGTACCGATAAAATTTGGATTTTCGCGTACGACCATTTCACGAGTGTACCATGAATATTGGTAATTCGGTAAAACATCAAATCTTCGACATCGCTGCGGCCGGAAAAAGATCGTGAACGAACGGAACAAACGACGACTGACGAGAATAATTAAACGTGACAGACGTGCAATCCTTTCTCAAATTGGCGCAGATTGGATTTGTGGACTGCCCTGCAGGATTCATGGTTTGAATTGTCTCCTGCATACCTTCAGACATTAGTCGATTCCATGCCACGTCGTCTTGTGGGACTTCTGCGTGCTCGCGGGGGCCCTACACGATATTAGGCAGGTGTACCAGTTTTTTTTTGGCTCTTCAGTGTATATCTTAACGTTGAATTAACATTGTTAGGTAAACATTTGTAGATATTGAAATTATTCCCTTTGATTTTTGTTTTTTTAATGCACGTGAGTGTAAGAATGGACAAATATATAAAAATAATTACGTTTCTAATAATTTCATAGTTTCAATTGACCGACGCGTGAATAAAGTTATCAGGCTCATGACAATGTTAATCGTACATATGGTGGAAGTACACACATTGTGCATACGAATATATCTTAAGCAGGGCTTTCAAAAGTGCTCAGTTTACCGTGAACATGTATACCTCACTTTCCATAAGGAATTATCTCACAAAATTTGTAACTTGAGTTTAGGCAAATTATGTATGTTTAACAAGCACTGTTTTGTAACATTTCAGGCTTGAATCCCAGATAAAGCACGATTTTTATATTTGCTAGGTTAATATTGTAGCCACTCACCTTACAGTCAGTTTAAGAAATTAAAAAGAATGGCTCACAAAATAAGCAGAGAGTGGTGATTGCTGGGCTGAGACGAGAGTTATCGGGGCCGTGGTGGTGTAGTGGTTAGTCTGCTCGCCTCCCACCTAGGTGAACCGGGTTCGATTCCCGGCGGGGTCTCCCCCGAATTATCGCATGTGGGAATCGTGCCGGACGGTGCCGCTGGTCGGCGGGTTTTCTCGGGGACCTCCCGTTTCCCTCGCCCCTTCATTCCGGTGATGCTCCATACTCACATCGCTTCACTCTCATCGGCTCTCAATACCAAATCCCTTCACTCACTCACTCGTACGCATTTGACTGCTTCCTGAGCAAGTGTAGGAACGCTTTCTCACTCTACGTATACTCTCATATAGTAAGTTTGCGAATAACTTCTTAGACTGGAGCTAACGTGAAGGAGAGACAGTGTGCCCGTAGTTGGCGTGAGAACTGGGGATAACGCCCTCCTGCTAGCTGTGCGTGCTCAAGGATTCATCTCGAGCAGAACGTCACGGTGTTGCGGAAGGAATGAGACAAGAAACCGCACGTCCTTTCAACAGGAAGGGGAAGGAGAAAAAAAGAGAGATAAAAGAGAAATGCTGTGAAAAGAAGGAAGCACGTAACGACATCGTCACAAGGGAGAACTGAGCGACCGCGGGGGAAAGGGGAGGCTTAAGAGAAATCTGCTATTAATTTTGGCCGTGTATCGTATGACGTGGTTTGCACGTCCCGAGATGCTTTGTCGTGCCAGAGAACAAAGAATAGCTTCTTGTTAAGATTGCTCATTATCGCCAGCGCTGGCGTACATCTCGTAGCCTGGCATCATTAGATGGCCTTCCTCGAGAAATCAAATGCGAGCTGCAATCGCAGACCGAACTTGCGCACCAGAACGCTGTTCTGTGGCCCCGAGTTTGGACCTCGTTAAAGTTTATGCGTTTTAACTTGAGTCACTCCTACTTTGTCGGTAGGTCGTGTGCTGATCACCTATTAGATACTGCACATTAAATGGTGGAAAAATAAAACCAGACAATAGTAAATAAAAACGCTTACTGCAGGCACTGATATAAATACATATTTTCTACTTCAGTTGGCGTAGCACTTCATAGAAAGGGCACTGGCGATCAAAGCAAACTAAATTAGAAATGTTAAAATTTATTTACGTGCTATATTAGGGTACAGTGTGTGATCTATAAATATATTTTGGAACGCTATATACTTATTTACACAACATCTTAAATGCACGAGAGATAATAATACTAAACTCTTAAACAGAATTATTCATAATTCAACGTCAAAAAGGCTGTGAGATGTTTCCTTAAGCAAAATCAGAAATAAGACACACGACTTACGACCTGCAATGTTTATTTAGGGAAGTACATATACGTGAATATTGCGATTTTCAAATTACTTTCAATTATTAGTCATAACAGCCTGTGATGAAACAACAAAATCCTAAACAAAATAGTGATATCTTGAATTAAAATCTTACACTTGTGGCCATATGGGGCGGAATATATTCTTTCATTAAGAAAACAAAGGACTCCCCAACATGAACAAGATACATTGCTGGCAGTAAACAACCACCAGATTTCAAAACTTCTATCTGTTTTTCTTGTGAANTAGGGTACAGTGTGTGATCTATAAATATATTTTGGAACGCTATATACTTATTTACACAACATCTTAAATGCACGATAGATAATAATACTAAAATCTTAAACAGAATTATTCATAATTCAACGTCAAAAAGGCTGTGAGATGTTTCCTTAAGCAAATTNAAAGGCTGTGAGATGTTTCCTTAAGCAAATTCAGAAATAAGACACACGACTTACGACCTGCAATGTTTATTTAGGGAAGTACATATACGTGAATATTGCGATTTTCAAATTATTTTCAATTATTAGTCATAACAGCCTGTGATGAAACAACAAAATCTTAAACAAAATAGTGATATCTTGAATTAAAATCTTACACTTGTGGCCATATGGGGCGGAATATATTCTTTCATTAAGAAAACAAAGGACTTCCCAACATGAACAAGATACATTGCTGGCAGTAAACAACCACCAGATTTCAAAACTTCTATCTGTTTTTCTTGTGAANCCCAACATGAACAAGATACATTGCTGGCAGTAAACAACCACCAGATTTCAAAACTTCTATCTGTTTTTCTTGTGAATCGTTCATCTGAGTATGTTACACCCAGGCAACATTATTTTTTATGTCCGTGATCGAAACTTCGATCTCAGTCCAGAATTTCGTAGTTTTGTACGATAATAAGATGACGTCCCTATGTTCCTAACGAAACCCATCAAACTCATCACAAAATTGCAGATCACCGTTCAAGGNCAAGCTGTTGAATGCTCGCCTCCCACCAAGGCGAACCGGGTTCAAACCCTGGCTGGTTTACTACAGATTTTCGCAAGTGGGAATAGTGCCGGACGATGCCGTTGGTCGGCGGATTTCCTCAGGCGCCCAAATCTCTTCACTCATTCACCGTTTGGGTATTTATTTAATCTTGAATAGTTTGTTATATTTTTAAGTATCATAATCTGGAAATCTTGGTCTTCAGGGACGCGTACCTCACTCAGAAGTGTCTGCAGCTTTGAAGTCGTATTATTTCAGTCTCGTTTTGCATAAGGACTCATCTCACAGAGTTTTAACTTGAAATTAAAAATAATCCTGTCTACTTACTTAATTCAATATTGCTAAATTTCAGAAACGTCCCATACTCCCGCGGCAGAGATTTGAACACAACTAGCAACCTATCAGTTGTCTGGCAGGCACTGTACTTTCAAACCACCGAAACCGGCTGGTTTTCTTACTAAAAAAACGAACATTTTTAACTGTAGCTATAATTCTGACGTTCACACAAGGAAATTATATTTAAGTGAAATATATTTACACACGCGCATTTTAAGTTCCTTACAATTCAAAGAATGATACGCAGCGGGACTGAAATTCAGTGACAACACTATTTCGGATCTACACAGTTTAACCTTTACTCAGTGGTTCAACATTACCTCTCTGGCCCATTTCTCCTCTGCCTTCCTTCCTGAATAATCATGCAGTATCCTACGCATATCTTCGATCTTTAAAGTGTGTCGTGTGAAAATAAATTTACGAACAACCACAAAGCACAAAATTCTATAAAAGCAACATAAAGAGACCAGAACAAAAGCAATTACACTGAGGAGCAAAAAAAAAAAAAAAAAAAAAAACTGGTACACCTGCCTAATATCGTTTAGGGCCCCCCAAGCACGTAGAAGTGCCGCAATACGACGTGTAATGGACTCAACTAATGTCCGAAGGTATGCAGGAGGCAATTCACACCTTGAATCCTGCAGGGCAGACCACAAATCCAATCTGCGCCAATTTGAGAAAGGATTGCACGTCTGCCACGTTTAATGATTCTCGTCAGTCGTCGTTTGCCCCGTTTTTTCACGATCTTTTTCCGGCCGCAGCGATGTCGAAGATGTGATGTTTTACCTGATTCCCAATATTCACGGTACACGCGTGAAATGGTCGTACGCCAACATCCAAATGTTATCGCTACCTCGGAGATGCTATGTCCCATCTCTCGTGCGCCGACTATAACAACACGTTCAAACTCACTTAAATCTGTATAACCTGCCATTGTAGCAGCAGTAACCGATCTAGCTGCCGACCGCATCGTGTTACTCTGATTGGTTCCATACCTCTGTTATTTGTATACGCACGCCTATACCAGTTTTGTTGGCTCTTCAGTGTACAAGAAATAGGGAAATGTCATTCCTCTAAGCGCAGCTTCACTGCCAGATATTTTACTACTTCGAATGACTATGGCCCACAGTAATAATGGAGTAATAACAAAAGACACTTGAAATTGTTTCATTGGTTACTTCTTCTAAAGAAAATGTTATGTGAGATAAATCAAACTTTTATCTTCTAGAGCGCATTTTCTGCCCTTGTACACGAATGGTCCTCACTCCCCCCCCCATATATTAATAATATGGTATTAAAATTATATATATTTATGTGTGTGTTCCCTTCCCGAAAGACTTTTGCATATGGTTTCTAGAATTTTTGGGAACACAATCAATATAATTAATAGCACACAATCTAGAATTTTTCTCTCTCGTTCAGTTACGAAATATGATGTTCTTATAATATCTACTGTCTTATTTAAGATAACTGGGAACGGAAGCTTATAGGATTTAACGTCTGCGGAATGACAACTAAATGACTGACTAGTGATGCTGGAGTCACAATAGCACGACGAGCACTACATGATAGCTACGACACGATACATTTATAACAGCAATTAAGAAGCAAGGTCAGCCCGGAAAAATCGCAATCTTTGACATCACCACACAAAAATATTCTTTTTATACTTTTCGTCGTGTCGGGTTGGTCGCGGGCTGCGCCGAGAATGCGAATAACATTACAAAACAAACTTACGTGTACGTTTTCCTTCTGTAGTAAATAATAATAAGAAAACTAACTTGACGCCAAAATCTTTTTGTGTTTTTTTCTGATTACGTTGTTCTCGTATACTTCCAGATTTTTTCAAAAAGTAAAGAATCATTCACATCATTGCAGGGTTTAAGTATTGAGTTGAGTTGAGAGATTTTTGCTACTCTTAACAGCGAGGTATTGAATGTCTATGAGGGTGAAATGAGGTAAGAATGGAGCAGCGCCGGAATGCAAGGGCGGGGGAAACGGGAGATCCCCGAGGAAACCTGCCGACCAGCGGCATCGTCCGGCACGATTCCCACGTGCGAAAATCCGGGAGTGACCCGGTCGGGGATTGAGCCCGGTTCACCTTGGTGGGAGGCGAGTAAGCTTATCGCTCAGTCACCGCGGCCTCTTATGTCGTGAATATTGGATTATATGGATGGCTTGCCATTTTAAGCACTTGTCGATACGACGTCGTCGGGGTATCGTCAACACTGAATAAAATATGACGTGAAGTTTGATCGTGCTCCAACGTCGTGTTGGGTTGTTGTGTCACAGAGAACGCTACAATACAGAGGTGAAACAACCACTTGTACTGCGAACTCCAGCCGCACACGCCAGAAAAACTGCGTCACTGACCAGCAACATGTCGGATCTGCGTTCGCCAATCAGCGCCTGGTGACCCACTCGCCACCCGGCAGCCCAGCCAATAGGCAACGTTCACAGCATGCAAGTAGCCAATCAAACACAAACCTCGTGCTGTCACTAAGAGAATACGTACTCCCGCATCAAAGGAACCGCAACGCCATTTTTTCCCTGTGTACACTGTGGTCGTGTCTAAAGTACGAGAGTAGAACAGCGACAAACTGAGAACAGATATCGTTGAACTCCAGTAGCGAACTGGCGTGGTGGCGCCATATACTTCAATACGAGGGAGACCGCTTATTCGTCTTCTGCGCATGTACTCAACATTGACTTATCCCAAAGGAACACAACTGTCAAAGTCACATGGTCAACAGTGATGAACAGGTTTTTTATATCTTAATTTTTAAATGCCAAGCGCTATTGCATTAGTAAAATAATTTTACCAATTTGAATTAAATCAAATTGCATTACAAATTGGTTAGAAGAAGTATACATACATCTCAACGCACTTGTTTACTAATCGGTATTCTAACCTCAAATCCAATTCATGCCGTTTTCGCTAGGTGTGTTGGCAGGTGAGCAGTTCAATGTCGGGACACGGAGACTGGTTGTGCGCAGCCAGCGAGACCAGTCTACGTCATCTTTAATCTCCGGGGGCCTCGTGTTGTGGCAGGTGTGGTTAGTCGTCGAGGCTCTGGCGCAGACTGGGCTTACTTTGAGCTTTCCTCAATTTTTACATTTTTTCCTAACCTACCATAACCCTTTCGGACACACGTCGATTTTTGATTTGAGGTGTTGCAGTTAAGTAATTGTTATTTGCGCGCTGTACACAGCACTTGTCTGGTTATCAAAACGAATGTGGTGTAGGCTTTGTGTTCGACTATATTCTTACGAACTATGCGTAACGAAGGACAGTAGAACGGTCTGCGAACACGTCACTGGATTGGTAGATATCATGGAAAATCGCGAAACATTTTTTAGCCATCATATCTTCGATAACACTCAAGCTAGTTTATTCTTTTATGATTGGATGAACAACATTTTGACACGACTGAGTTGTTAGCATACCAATGACGAACGTTCTGACTTATAGTATAAGAATCCTCATTGGCCCAGTGAAATGGTGTAGTAGCTTCATACATGCATGGCAGCCAATAAGAAAAGAAAACTGCCGGACATATGTACCGTACGTTGAATCCGAGCGAATTGTCAACTTTTCCCGTGATAAATCATCATCTCTAATCAACGAGAATTGAGACTCGCCGTGTACAGCACTGGCCAAGAAAAACTTCCCCGAGCGTTATGTACACAGTCGTGTACATTGCTGGGTCTGAATGGGTTAAAACTAAGTGGATGGTCGAAGATCCTAGGTAGGGAGGGGACCTAATAGAAGTGCGTCTCAGGGAAATGTTCCCGGTTAACTCGGCCTGGCCTCATCCACCACCCCTCCTGGGAGACGACTCCTAATAAGGGCATTCCTGGAGCACTACTTTCTAACTTACTTTCGTATTGCAAAGCAACATCTAAAATCAGGGCAATGCTCCATACACTTGGCGACGCAGGAAACATTCTTACTATAAGGGCACGTAGCCCTACATCGTGGCTGTTCTGAGATTGGGCAAACGTGGCCATATTTGTCCTTCATGTAACTTCGTACATTAACTAAAAGGGGGAGGCGATGGTTTAAACCACCATAGACACCATAAAAAAATGCTAGACAGTAAAGAATTTGAAAAATTGTATGACATTTATTAAGTACAAAACATCTTTTTAACTAGAAGAGAGGATGGGAAAGCACAATCTTTATTAAAACGGAGTTTGAAACATTGTAAGAAAAATATTTGTATGCAAGCTTTCTTAGTTTTGGTCACACTGGCATTAATTTGTGTGTAACAAGGGGATGGGAGGTAACATAATCCAGGGCGATGGAAGGTAACATACTCATGGGGGTTGGGAGGTAAATTACTCCTGGGGGTTGGGAGGTAACATATTCCAGGAGAATGGGAGGTAACGTATTCCAGAAGAATGGGAGGTAACATACTCCAGGGGGATGGGAGGTATCGTACTCCTGGAGGATGGGAGGTAACATACTCCTGGGGGATGGGAGGGGGAGGTAACATACTCCAGGTGGATGGGAGGTAATATACTCCTGGAGGGTGGGAGGTATCATACTGCTGGGGGATGGGAGGTAACATACTCCTGGTAGGATGGGAGGTAACATACTCCAAGGGGATGGGAGGTAACATACTTCTGGGTAATGGGAGGTAACATACTCCAGGGGGATGGGAAGTAACATACTCTTGGGGGATGGGAGGTAATATACTCCTGGGGGATGATAGGTAACATACTACTGGGCGATGGGAAGTAACATACTCCGAGGGGATGGGAGTTAACATACTCCTGGGGGATGGAAGGCAACTTACTCCTGGAGGTTGAGGGGTAACGGGGAATGGGAGATAACATACTCCAGGGGGATGGGAGGTAACATACTCCTGGGGAATGGGAGGTATACTTACTCCAGTGGGATGGGATATAACATACTCCTGGGGGATGGTAGGTATCATACTCGAGGGGGATGGGAGGTAACAAACTCCAGAGGTAGGGTGGTAACACACTCTAGGGGGATGGGAGATATCATGTTCCTGGGTGATGGGAGGTAACATACTCCAGGGGTTTGGGAGGTAATATACTCCTGGGAGATGGGAGGTAACATACTCCAGGGGGATGGGAGGTAATATACTCCAAGGGGATGGGAGGTAACCTACTCCTGGGGGATGGGAGGTAATATACTCCTGGGGGATGGGAGGTAACATACTTCTGGGGGAATGGAGGTAGCATACTCCAGGGGGATGGGAAGGTACATACTCCAGGGGGATGGGAGATAACGTACTCCAGAGGGATGGGAGGTATCATATTCCAGGGGGATGTGAGGTAACATACTCCAGGGGTATTGGTGGTAACATACCCTAGGGGGATGGAAGGTAACATACTCCTGGGGTATGGGTGGTAACATACTCCAGGGGATGGAAGGTAACATACTCCTGGTGGAGAAGGTAATGCGCAACTGGCCACGCCCTTTCGCATTTCCCCGGTAGAACTCTGAAACAAAAAAATATATAGGTGTGTCTATGTCTGGAACACAGCCATGCGTTTACGTGAATACGACTACGTTAACGAAGAGTATTTTCTTTGGGATGGAAAAGAAGTAAAAGTAACGAAATTGATACTCGGATTTTAAGGACTAAATCGAGAATTTAAACGAAATCTTTTGTTTGGCACCAAATCACCGTGTTAGCACATCGCATTTGCGAGATGTACTGCCAGGAAATGTTCACCCACGCTCATAAATTTCCGCCAGTCGCCACGGTCCCCACCCGCTCCTCACGCATCCTCGGTGCCAACTCAAGGTTGTGCTACCACTCTAGTTGTATACACGACCGAATAAGACCTCGTTTTCTTCGACGTGTTATTAGTCACGGCGTTATAACTTAGTGTCGGAATGAAACACTAGCAGACATCACAACGCCTTTCCTTCCTGATAATCCACGTGCCTGTCCTATTTTATAGACGTATTGATGTCAAAAAGAGGAGAGGAGAGTGAGAGAGAGAGGAGGTGAGAGTGACGGAGAGGGGGAGATAGAGACAAGGAAGAAAGAGGTCGGAGACTACGTAGGGCCTATAGTCGACTCTAGGTTACTGCCAACTTTTCTGAATCCTGCCAAAGTTCTACTTCTAGGATATTTCTCCGCCTCATGCAAACAAAGCTTAACCAAATCTAGAAAATTACACCAAAGGACAACGCACCGCATTCCTTCGCACTCAGTTTAATAATGTTCTGCATAAGAACTATTTCTTACTAGACAATACCATCACCCCTATTTTCTCTCTGTTTTTATTACATTAATTGCAAACGAAATAATATAAATGGTAGATAAAATATACGTAAAAGTTCAATATAACCAAAATTAAGAAACTTTTATTTTAACAGAAGTATAAAATGCTTGTAATACGTGCCATATTTAGGAAACCACTAATCACGTCATTCTTAGGGTGATCTTTCAAAGGTTTGACTGACTATAAAAGTGTGAAGAAACTGTGAATATACAAATAGGCATATAGCCTGCCACGGGCGCAAGTGTATAGAATCTATTCACGGTTTATTTAGAATTTTGGAATCAAACCTTCGAAACATCGCCCCATGTATGACGTGTTTAGTTATTTGCTACATACGTTATGTATAACAAACCTTTTAGGCCCCTGCTAACATGAAAGTATATAATTTTTCGTTAAACAGAAATTTGGCCTATTTATAAATTATACTATTTAATTTATAATACGTATAAATAAAAACATTAAGAAAACATCTGTGTTGTTCGCTCCTGGTAAGAAATAGTTCTCATGCAAAATATTATTATAATCCATTCACGGTTACTTCACACATTTCTGAAGCCCTGCTAAAGTTCTACTTCCAGGATATTCCTCCGCCTGGTGTAAACTAAACTTATTTGCATGGAACTATTTATTACTAGGTGCTACCAACATACATGTTTTCTTACGGTTTTTAATTTAAATTTATTATAAATGAAAGATTATAATTTATTAATAAAATACAGTTAAACTTCAATCTAACGAAAAATAAGATTATTTTATGCGAAGAGAGGTACAAAACGCTTGTGATAATTGATATATTTAGGAAATAACTAAATCCGTCATACATTGGGTGGGTTTTCAAAGGTTTGAGTCAAAAAGTGTGAAGGAACCGTGAGTTGACCATACAACTGAGTGCGCACGAATTCGGTGCGTTGTCCTTTGGGGTAATTTTCTAAACTTAGTTTGCACGAGGTGGGGGAATATCCTGGAAGTAGAACTTAAGCAGGGCTTTATAAAAGTGTGAAGCAACCTCGAGTGGATTATACATGCTGCGGGAAATGTCCTATTGGCTGGACTGCCAGCTGGCGAACGGCGTTCCGACATGTTGCTGGCCAGTGTCGCCATTCCCCTCTGTGCAGGGGCCTCCATAACAAGTAGGTGACGACCGGCTGCAAGGAAGCATTGCGACGGCGATGGGAAATGTATAAACATATAGTAAGCAGAGGACTATTTACAGCGATGTTTGCTGACATTGACACTTTCCAGTTTGTAGACTGAAATATTCACAGTTTTTCCTTATAACAGTCACAACTGCTTATAATTAGACCCGTATGATAACTAGGAAGGTGTCTGTGGCAGTGCAGGTTCAAGGCGCTACCAGAGACTCGCTTACTTCGGGTCTGCCCCGTGACACAACCCGGTGGCAGGTCCCGGGAGGACAATACAGCCGCCTGTGGACCAGAGTGTACCTCGGTGGGGGCCCTTTACAAAACCCCCTTCCCCACTCCGCAGCACTAAAACGGACGGCAGCAATTCTCCTCCAGCCACCGTTTAATTATTAAGCTGGGGACGAGGCAGGAATTCCGACCGAGTCTTTGATGGATGGAGCGGTCCTGCCTGGGCCGGGGCGAGGTGTCCTGTTCGTCCTACGGCGAAGGAGGTCTGTAAGCTCGTCACGGACCGGTCTGCAGCTGAGCGGCGACAGAACGGCCCGGCAGCATATGCGCCGCTTTGCATCACTGGAGCAAGTTCCTCAGCGCGGGGGTAGTACAAGCCCCGTGAGGGGCCCTTGTCCACCCAGTTGTCTTGCATTTGAAACGAGGCGGCAAAGAGAAGCTAACCTCCTAGCTTATCCATAAAATTGTAGTCTTGAGCCTAGCTCGTTTTGATGCTAGGGCAAGCTGTATTCCCCCAACAAGCCCTGGTTCCCATTAACATTTAACCTCCCTCCGACTCTGCCTGCACAGAGATCGTGGGAGGAGGTAGCAGTGATGCCGCAACGTATTGTCCCTTTCGGTATTCTGAATAAGCAGGTTTAGTTATATGCTGGACGGGAGATTATTAAAAAACCCCGGCCAATCTTTGGTTTATGTAATCTTATTCTAAGCCTGAATATTTCCGTGAATTTACTCACGTAAGGTCTGGGTAAAGACGTTGCCTATTTTAGGTGAGATGGTAATGATTGTGATCATGAGATGTTGCTTAAAAACCATATATTAATTTATTAATATATATATAAGTGATGTTGTTGCAGTATATGCGCCGTCCCACAGTCTTCGGCAACAGCAGTCCGGATGTTTGTGAAACAGCTGATAGCACGACTAGCGCTGCGCGCGCATCACTTCCCCTCTTGCGATGTTCACCCCGCTCACGATCCTCCGAAACTTGCCCAGACGTCTGCTGGGGATTATACACACGCCGAGTTTTATTTTTGGAATTAACTTGATTGTTGTAAATTACCTCCCTCCGCCGAGCTGCAGCTGCAGACGATCGACGGGCGCGCATCTTAGATGAGACAAACGAGAAGCTTGTGGGCTGCGGTCCGCTGATCGCTTGACAGACCTTGCGCAAGTTTTTACTGCGGCTGCAGGGTTGTGATGCCGAACACTTCTCATTACAATGTTCGATCGAAGAGTAACGGCATAGTTCGTTGGCCAACGACATTCTAGCGAGCGTGATGATGGAGTGCCGTACACAGTTTGTCTTCGATTATTGATGACGTCACTGCGTTCAGTGTGATTACGACTGTCAGTTGTTGGTTTTGCTCACCGTATATGCGTTACTTAGACGTTGGAAATGCTGATATCTTATTTATTTAAGGGGCCATACTAGTTCTCGCACGGGTCTCAGTTAACGCAGTTATGTAGCCTATTTCATAATTTAAAAAAAACTATAGAATATTTCAAAGTAAATTTTTTTCGGGACAGAGACGAAAGTCGATATTTTATTACTAATTTATAAATTTGGTTACTGAAACCTAAATGTGGTCGTTGAATGTCACAGTCAGCCAAAATCGCTATATAACCCACTGTTTACAATGCATATTCTTGTGCAAAACAGTGTTTTAAACTATAGCGACATTCCTGTACATTTTCTGAACGTATTGCTGTATTAAAACCACATATAATCACCGCTTAAAATTCTGAGAAAACAGAACACGCGTGAAAGGTCTTGCAGTGCATCAATTCCCGAAACACAAAATCAAGAACGGAACTCGACCCACTTAGCATATTTTTGTGAGGTTATATTTATTTACAATATATTTGAAAGCTGGCATCTGTCATTCAGAGCAATAGACGATGCAGTCTATACTTTTAGATTTAAAAATTGCAAACCTTTCATGAAAAATTACGGATATACACCACACAATCAGTAAATATGACAAAACAGTTGTCTTAAAATTAACAAAATAATGTTATACACAACTCGAAAATATTGAAATTAATATACCTTAAAGACAACTGTAAAGTTGCAAATGTGTTGTCAGACTGTTTAGCGTGATTACAGACCCACATACAGTAGATATCCAGTTTTTGTTATGTGACTTTGAAGTCGAGATGAGAAGTTAACTACATTTCAATGGTGGGAAATTACTGACTCACAATGCAACTTAATAGACGTTTTCGTATGGAAAGAGAGATGAGTTTATATATAAACTCGTTTGAAAGCAAAGTTATTGATTGGTTGGATAAGGTATATCAACGTCTCCCGGTCTTACGACTGAATGCTTATCAGAGGACGGCCTACAAACGAACTTATGATGTAACTTAATCTAACACCCATGCCTTACCTAAGATTCGAATGCAGAACATCCCGCATCGCAAACCGGCGGCGCACCAACCGACTGCGCCACGGGAGGTCAGCAGCAAAATTATCAAAAGTTTGCTCTTTTAAAAAAGACACAGCAATATCGAGACTGCGGTAATTATTCTTAACTTATTTTAAGTCGCCGATCTCTATTTACAGTCAATTTATAAACGCTTGACAGTTGACAAGAGGTAAAATACACGGAATGGGCACATTTTCAGCCACGGGACTGTGCGGAGTGCAGGAACGTGACCCTTGTGGAAGGGCACTTTTGCACGTCGAATGTGTGAGCATCTCATTCGTGCGCACTCTGTTTAATAGTATTTTACAAACAAACTATTTCTTGCTAGGCATTTTCTCTCGCTTTTTATTCACATTAATTTTAATGTAAATATACACTGGAGAGCAAAAAAAAAAAAAAAAAAACTGGTATAGGCGTGCGTATGCAAACAGCAGAGGTATGGAACCAACCAGAGTAACGCCATGTGGTCGGCAGCTAGATCGGTTACTGCTGCTACAATGGCAGGTTATCAAGATTTAAGTGAGTTTGAACGTGGTGTTATAGTCGGCGCACGAGAGATGGGACATAGCATCTCCGAGGTAGCGATAACATTTGATTGTTCGCGTACGACCATTTCACGCGTGTACCGTGAATACCGGGAATCCGGTAAAACATCAAATCTTCGACATCGCTGCGGTCGGAAAAAGATCGTGAACGAACGGAACAAACGACGACTGACGAGAATAATTAAACGTGACAGACGTGCAACCCTTTCTCAAATTGGCGCAGATTTCAATGCCTCCTCCATACCTTCAGACATTAGTCGGGTCCATGCCACGTCGTCTTGCGGCACTTCTGCGTGCTCGCGGGGGCCCTACACGATATTAGGTAGGTTTACCAGTTTTATTTGGCTCTTCAGTGTATTGTAGTTTATAGATAAAATATACGTGAAAGTTCAATGTAATCGAAAATATTATATTTTTATGTCAACACAAGTAGGAAACCCTTATGATGTTACATATCTAGGAAACAACCAAACTCGACATACATGGGGTGACTTTTCAAAAGTTTGAATCAAAAAGTGTGAAGAAACCGCGAAAAGACTACACAAATAATTGCATTGCCCTACACTCACTACAAAGGTGTGGATCACTTATTCATAGCCAGAATATTTACACGGAGATGTAATAAATGAAATTATATGTATCTTGAAACATACAAAATTTGTGTTATAATATGAAGACAGAATAGACTTCAAACACATGTGCGTTTGTGTGGCTATTGTCATTGGTCTACAGTTGGTGTGAGACGCCAGTGGCGGCTTTGAACCAATCGGAAACAAGTAACTACAAGACAGCCCAATCACGTCCCACCAAGTCAAACGGGAATATGTGTCCTCATATTTTATAACGGCAAATTCTAGCGTGCCGCCAGATTATAACTTTATTGCAGTTTTCACGCTAGTGATACTAACAGTTGACACATTTTCAAATAAATTCAGTATTATTTGGTCCAATATGTAATTGTATGCTCGTATTTAGTCTTAAAATTTTATTGTCAAATAAACTGGAAGGCGAAAATTCGAAAGTGTGGCAGGGGCTTAATAACTTTATTCATGCTTCAGTCTAGTGAAATTGTTATAAACATAAATGTGCTTCTTATATGCCAATCCGTACTTTACTGATTACAAGGCAGTGAAACACCAACTTGATTTACCACCAACTTAAATATTACACTCGCGACACAGCGTCTTGACTTGGAACTGTTTTACTTAATTTGCTGCCAACTTAACTGGGAACCTGCAAGCCAGACTGCTGTACCATTGTATGCAGTTAACGGGCAGTCATATTTTTAAAAGGTCGATTAGAAAAGTACTTATCACTTCATCGTGAACAGCCTCCACCTAATACGTATCCATCCGCCACATATAAAAGAACGAACACACGTCTAGAAAAAAAAAACGCACGATACTTGTGCGCTGGAAAACCTAGATTATTTATTTTTCTAAGTAAGAATGGAATGTATTTCAACCTTTGGCGGAAAACGTAAATATATCGGTTAGAAACGTTTACATTTACAAATTCCATACCTGAACTCACATTAAATATGTTTTACAAGAGCCATTTCTTACTAGTAATTACCAACATACTTCCTTTCTCTGCTATTTTGTTATTTTTAGTATAAAGAAATTTTACAATTCATAAAAAATATAGGTGAGATTTTTATTAAAGAAAATACGAGGCACTTAAATTTTGACGAAAGTATAAAAACGCTTCTTATTATATTTTATTTACCAAACAACCATGCATGTTACATGTAAGGGGATTATCCAAATGTTTGATTAAAAAACTGTGAAGACGCCATGAATCGACTGTACAGATTGTCAATGTTTAGTCACTGTTATTTTACCTCAGAATGTACAATATTTCACCCGATAATTTAAAGCGCCTTGTTGGTCCGTGTGGACGGCAGAGCATAAAGCGACTACATTTGCACTCCAAACAGATCACCAACCGTCTTAATTTACACTTCAAAGGTGGAAACCTAAGAGAATAAGAGAGCTTTTTGTAGCTACGGGAATGGAACTTATTTCTCGAAAAAACCAAGAGTTAACATTCAAGTACTTTCTCCTTCATGTTTATTTTTTCAGTGCTTTCACGTTCTTGTGAAGTACACCGCGTCTTAATTACTCCCGCAGGCAGCAAGGGCTTAATACGGCGTGCTGATTATTGCCCTAGCTAACATTTAGTTTTTGTGTTCGAAGGGCAACAAAGTTAGATTATTCATCGAATCACCGCTGTTCATGGCAGTAAGTAAATAGGGGTGAAACTTAAATATTTTGGTAGGCTGACTCTGGCCATAGTTCAGCTTTGGCACTCCACCCTCCCCCACGATTTCATATTACTTATATATTTCGTAAAATATTAACTTCATGAGCTCCGATGTGACTCCGATGCCCAGTGCGACTTGTCCAGTTACTCTGTGGGACTGCGAGTAAAGTCAGGTTACCATAGAATATTCCCGCCCCATGATTTTAATCTAAGTATATCTGAGAAATGTGTGATGCTACCGCCGAAATGGTCCTACCAAAACTTTTATACTGTACATTTTCGCGCCGAAGGGATTGCAAATAATATTCTGCGCGACAATGCCTTGTTATTACTATTTCATTAACATTGCTATTTATTATTTCATTATTAGAGCCCCGAGTATTTCGCGGATTTATGTGGCAGCAGGCTAGACTTTACAGTCCTCTATACACTCAATACACGCTCGTCTGCTTATTGGATGCTGTGATCAAGTAATGCCTCCATACAGAACTGTTGAAAGTTCACTCTCACTACTGCTTCCTGCTTATTACTGGCTCACAGTTAAACGGTGCTTGTTTGAAGAAATGCCATCCAATCACAATAGTAGGAGACGATAACAAGTGATTGAAGTCTACCTTGCCACCGGATGAATTCGCCAAATACTCGTGGCTATATTCATTATTATTACTGTTGCATTATTTTAATATATTTTTCACCAAAATTTTTTAATAGCAGCTTTTAAGAAGATGAAATTCGGTTAAAATTAAAGAGTCTTTTTTCTTGTGTTATGATAGATTTCTACATAAATAGTACGAAAAGGAGAGTTCAGCGTCAACTTGATGCTGGATGCTGAGCTGCGGCGCCACGGCAGCCATATTGGATGACGTCATGCGGAAATTCTTGTTCTATCATTCCTTGTCAACGGCGGCCCTCTTGGATTTCCCTTTTTACCCTCTGAAATTTCCCTTTTTTGTCTCCTGCTCTATCATTCCATCTTGGAACTTCACACTCTTGCATTCCGATTCTTTTTCTCCCGCTCTTGCATTCCGATTCCTTTTCTCCAACTCTTTCATTCCGATGTTAATGTGCTTCTCATGCTCTGTCATCCCTTCCTCACATCCTTTCTATCCCTCGGGGCTTTTGTCATATTCCTTCCAGTCTCCTATATATTTCTCTCTTGTGTTTTTTTCTCTCGTGCCCTCTCATTCCTTCCTGCCTCCCGTCAGTTCTACCCTTGGGAGGGTTTTCTCATATTCTTTCCAGTCTCTATAATTTTTACTCTCTCGCCCCCACCCCCTCTTGATTTTCGCGGCCTCCATCACCATCGACGTTGTCTGCTGTAGGCGGCCATCATTGATTCCTGCACCCGCCCCCAGAGTGTGCTAAGATTTTTTCCTTCAACGTCCTCCATCTTTAATTCTCACGCCTGCCACCATATTTGATTCTTACGCTCGCCATCAGTACGTTTGAAGTTCTACATTTGGCGGCTAGGAGCGCTGTTATCGACGCGGTCATTTTGTGCATGTGAGTTGGTTCACTCGTCGCCAGCAGGGGCGCACTAGCATCAGGGAGGTGAGTTCAAATTGCGGCTGCCAGGAGCGCTGGGAATTTTTTTTAGTCGCTTCGGAACTCAAAAAATGCAAGAGGCATGCAGGATCGTTCCGACACTCTTTGAGTCACCAGTCAGGCGTCTTGAACACACGACCACTATTACATGCGATGTGTTAAGATATTCAATAGCGTATATATGTGCATCGTCCNCGCTTACAATTCTGAGGAAACAGAACACACACGAAACTTGTTTATAGTATTTCCATCGCTGTTGCAATAATCTTCCTTAAGGCCAGACGTGACCTTTAACGTAGATCACTCGCGGTTCTATTCTTTCCATTACAACAGGAGGGAGGACAGCGAGCACTTCTACTATGTATTTCCTAACTACCTGCAGAAATGGGCGGTGTCAAAAATACAAGTAATTCAAATACGTATTTTCAATAAATTTTGTATCTAAAACACATTCTCTGCAAAGTATTTGTATTTGTATCACCAAAATTTTGTATTTTACAAAACACTTTTTACTTCCAAAAATACGTTTCTGGGTTGCACGAATATTGGAAACCACCTTTATTAGCGCCCTTTGCGGGACTTGCCAAAATCCGCAGAAGAAATGTTTTCTATACTAAACTTTAAATTAAGTTATTCTTCAGTAACCCAGTGAATTAAAATATATATGACTCAATCTGCCAGATCATATGGTTTCAAGAAAGGTTAACAAAATGTTTTTAAGTTCTTCGGCTTAAGTACAGTTTCAAGGAAACAGAACTAGATTACCAAAATGAGTAGGCTGTATTTCCAAGCCACTTGCGACCAGTATTGACCACTTTCAGGGCGATAGCAGCTATTACGATCAGCTGTTGCCAACATTATTCACACAGCGAAAAAAAGCTCTAAGAACTAGAAAGAAAACATTTCAAGTATTGTGTACCACTTTTACAAGGTATGAAGAATACGCTAGAAAAGAGATTTGAAAAAAAAAAAAACCCCAATTTGTTTTCTGAGGTGAATGAAGCCATAATAGCAGCATGCACTCGCCCGTTCTTGAAAATGAGAAAGTCATCTGTTGATCTTGATGATAATTTCAGAAAGCATCTTCGAGAACATCTTATAAATGCTGCTAAAGTTATGAACGCTGCTNCCCCAATTTGTTTTCTGAGGTGAATGAAGCCATAATAGCAGCATGCACTCGCCCGTTCTTTAAAATGAGAAAGTCACCTGTTGATCTTGATGATAATTTCAGAAAGCATCTTCGAGAACATCTTATAAATGCTGCTAAAGTTATGAACGCTGCTTCAAGAAATCACAACGAAAACCAACAGGCTTCAATAACAAATTATGAATGGTTTGTTTTTGATGAAGAACATAATTCTTACCAGGAGGAACTGAGGCTAATAAAACAGAACTGAAAGTATTGCAATTCATGCAAGACAAATAGACAAGTGAAAATATTGGACGATTATCCACTAGCACGGAAGATTTTCCTTAGGTATAAAAGCTTACCATAAAGGGGACCCGTAGAAGGACTTTTATCGTTTGTAGGGTTTATACATTGCCCTAAGCAACACAGACCTAATGTTTGAAAAACTCTTTCGCTTAGAGAGAAATTGTGTATTTTCTATGTTTATTTTGTATTTAACGTGTGTTTTAAAATGCTATTTTGTATTTAACGTGCGTTCTAAAATACTATTTCGTATCTTGTGTTTTCAATAGGTTGTTAACATGTATTTAGTATTTAGTATTGAAATTACATTTTAAGGGGCAATTTGTATCTAAAATATATTACTTAAGTATTTTGCCCATCTCTTTCCGGTGCGTAAGTTTTTTTTATTACTTTGACATACCATTTGGTGATATTCCCGATTCATATCCATCGTATGCAAACACGTTTTTGCTCCCCGCGACACTTGTTTTCGCCAAGTTAACTTATAGAAGAAGTCCCAAGTGAAATTAAGTGATTCAGTTAAGTAAACCAAACTCCTTGGCACGGTTATAAGAAAAAGCAAAACGGCTGGCTGTCACAAAAACCACACAATAAAAATTATATAAAACCCTTAATCACTTGCGAGAATAACCATTCTATCGTAGAAAAAAACTGAATTATAACGCTTATGTTATTATAAACGAATTAACATTGTTCGCGTTATCGAAACTTTATTTTCATATTTTACCAGATGTGCAGAAAACTACTTGTAGGGCTATGTTAAATTAATTTTAACTATACATACAAAATTCATAACGCATTTAAATTTTAGCAATTAGCATCACCAAAACTCGAATTTTGAGTAAATTTTCACTCTCTTGACTGTGAATTCACACTGTTTATTATGAACTCATCCACCGACACAAATATGTTCATAAAGTTGATGTTAAATGTTAGAACGTTATCACACAAAATTATACAAATATATGTGTCAACGTATATGATTGCGTTAAAAAACTATGCATTATTGTGTTTCAAACAGACATTTGAAGTGTCCTTTGAATTACTTAGAAGTTTTGTGTAAAACCTTATTCAAAGTCGATGTCTATACAAATTATTGGATATATTTTCAATTTACCAGACTTAGAAGTGGTAAAATCACCTTCTATTCAATCGTATCACTTAAGTTGTTAATGTACATTTACACATTTACGATGACCTTGACATCGCACTGTGGAACTTATTATGTTATACAATTGCCATATAATAATAAAACGCACAATTAAAAATGTTTTAAGATTTTATGCTGATGCATTTTTCCACATCCTCTAAAATATGCAATTTAACAAAAGTGTAGGTCATAATTGTGTAGATTTTGTGTTATTTATACCAAGAAAATCATTTTTTCAAGTCATAAGCACGTTAGTATTACATACAATTACAAAATTACTATCCAAAAATGAAAATTTCAAAAATTTGGTATGTGTATTTTTATGTTCTTTCACAGCTTGTAACGTCAAATGTTTTATATAAACCAGTCAAATTCTAGTTTCATTTAAACAAGTAAAACAACGTTTAATCATATAATTTAATTTTACAACACAAAGCCATACTTGAACAAAAAATTCTTAAGAAAGAACGTAAGCAGACTCAGCAACAATATAATTAATACCAATTAAAAATGGCATTATGTACTCGATTCTCGAGTGTTCAGGAAGTCTGAGAAGCGAGGGAGGTAAACAATGCAAAACAACGTAAGTAATATTAATAATATAATATATTAAAGTAGATCATTTGTAATACATTATATGATGCTAACAAATAATAAGATATAGTGAATTATATTTATACTCTTCGTTATTATACAAACTAAGATAACATTTTATTTTAAAAGTTTTTTTTATCGCAAACATAAAAATCCCTGACTAATTTTCAGAAAAATTGCAGGCATCGCTAACTCGATAATGATGACGACTCTTAGTTAATTTCTTGCCATGGAAATTGTTGAGAAGTAAGAAATGCATACAATTTTTCAAACAAAAGTATATAATTGCCAGTAAATGTACACACTAATTGCGTAAGAGACAAAATATTTATCATAAATAATCATTGCAGACTTACCAACCGTCATCAGCAGTCTCGACACCATAATAACTGAGGACTTACCTGAAACACAAAATACACTGTCAGTATGTAACAAAAGTGTTTGCAAGAAATTCTTACACATGCAAAATTATAACTCACTTTATTAAGGTTATTTGGAGTGTAACATTTTTATGCACATTTTGATACATTGTAAAATTATATATATAAAAAATAAAAAAAACCCTTATTGTTCTCATTTTTATTTTAAAATATTCCATGTTGCAGAATAACTTTGGACTTTTTCATATACATAGAAAACAATTATTTATATTTTTAAAATATTTTACATTTATATTATTTGACAACAAAAATCTCATCATTTTTATTATGTATGCACATAGTAGTTGTAAAAATAGAGTAGTTTTTAAGCAATTTAATAATGTTGTCACTTTAATATGGCTATGAAAAACGATTCTCCTTTCGGAGAGATTCAGGTCACCAGATTCAGTAGGCTGTATGTACGCGTTCGGAAAAGCCGCTGTAGGCCACAGTCTGTGACCATTCCCATCTGGAAAACAGGACACTGCACCACCTTGAAGAGAACCCCGATACAAGTACAGTCGCAGTCACTATGAGGCAGTGTTCCAATTAATGAAAATGTAGCAGGGGAAAACGTTTTCGTATAGTACGCATAAAGAAAATATTTATTACATATTTGGTTTAAATTATTTTGTTATTAAGTTACGTATCGACGCTATTACACTGAAAAAAAAAAACCCAGTGTAATGTACCCACAAAATGTTTTGTGAATATTGGCCTCATGAAAATATTTTTTTCGTGGACACAATAATTTTTACTATCTCTACTAAGCTTTTATGCTGACTACAAAATATGTTTTGCTGACTCGACTACACTTTTGCGCGTACTACAAAATATTTTGTTCTCACCACAAAATATTTTGGTGAGGCCAATATTCACAAAATATTTTAAGGAAACTACTAAATTGTTTTTTTTTTCCTGTGTGATTTCAGCTTCCAAAACCATTACTGTCTCTCCAGAAATTGGTTTTTTAATTTCTGGTCCTACCTTACGATTTAAGAGTTACTACATATTCCACAATCAGTTACAAAATCGTAGTATCAATATAATAATATCAACACACGTTTATGAAAAAAAAAAAAAAAAAAAAAAAAAAACTTTTTACACATAATTATAAAAAAATACACATTGTAAACTGTTTTAATATACCGTAATATTGTTTAAAATAAAATATTATAACTTTAATTTTAATTTTGGCATACTCGGATAGTATTAGAAAAAACACGAGGACATATATATTTACTGTTGTCTACACTGTGCACTGATAAAAGCGATGGATGTCGGATTATATGAATGGGTATCATGTTATTGTCATCTCGGTACAGTTCCAGCACACTGCAAAATAGACCGCGCAACGCAGAAAACAAAAGTAGCCCACATTTAAGAATATTGGAACATGCATTCAAAAAGGAGAAATTTTCTTTTCCCGGTTTGGGAGTACACAGGAATGCAGACATTGGGAAAATATTCAGAAGAAGGGAGGAGGGATGTTAATTTTCAATTCTAACGCTACTAAAGGATAACTAGGGATGTTCTTGGAAAATATTACTTTGATAAAAACTGACTTTGTACCTTGTGTGGCAAGTAAACGACCTTGTGACGCATGTGTATCTACTTGTCCGGGGTCCGTACATCGAAATAAAGCAACTTCGTGCAATGTGTTTATAAATTTGTTTTCTCATTTTGGTATATGAAAGTACATCCCAAAGATTGTATGTCTATCAGTGTGACACTCTGTATTTTCCCGCGTATCCAAATTTAACAATTCCTGTGTCAAATTTCTGTATCACGTGCCTTCGTTCACTTGCTATTGATCCCTTCGTATGTAATGCTCCCTTGATCCCTTCCTGACAACGTGTTCGTTTGTGAGTTTGACAACTTGTTCATATACACCTTAATTTATTATCTAATAAAGTTGACTCTACACGAGGTTCGTTTGTTTTTGCGATCATTGCAGTCGTGAAAAGTTGTGAACAGCGACGAATGAAATATTTCAAATATTACAGCATCGAAAATCAACCACGGGTTCGAGAAGGTTGTGTTTTGTGTGTCCTCTTTGTTAAGTGGACATTCTAGGGTGCATTCGTGCCCTTGCTGTAAATTTGGGACAGCAGCAAAATTAAATTACGACAATGATGTGCTTTTATAGGACACGAAGCCAGGTGAATTTGGACACAGCAAATCTTGACCTTGACAGGCATTCACACGATAATTCGTAATGACGTCGACAAACTTTGTGAGGTTGTTCCTCGTATGAAAGCATATGAGATGTGTGCGACACACACAAATATACGCACAATGCATGGCCTAATTAGACCGCCAAGGGTGTTCGACCTCCATGAAAGCGTGCACATTCATAGCTGGTTGTAAGGCAATACCTTCACGAGCAGTTTAATTAGATAATACATGTTTAGTAGCGTCTGTCGCCCTGACGATGACGGTGATGCGGCGTGGCATGGACTCCACAAGGCACTGGAGGCGATCGGGAGCAATCCGCTGCACAGCCTCCCACAATGCACGGGAATTGGCCGGAGCAGGATTCACGGCCCGCACGTCAGCATTTAAGACGTGGTAAATAGGATTGAGATCGGGAGACCTCAGGGGCCAGGCAAGCAACCTCAAGTCCGTGGAGTGTTCATCCAACCAGACTGTCACAATTCGAGAGCTGTGGGCCGGCGCATTGTCTTGCTGTAAGTATAACGCTTCTGCAGGGTGCTGTAGATGCATAAATGGGTGCACATGATATCTGCCAGCAGGTTCCTGTATGACTCGCCGGTGAGGAGTACCGCTTCTCCTTACGCAAACAATCCCCATACAAGGATACCACCTCCGGCCTGAACAGTATCCTACTGACACGAGGGATTCATCACTTCATGTGCTTGGCGACGCATTCGTACCCTGCCATCAGCGTGTACCAACTGACCTTTTACATGCTTAGATGGTCCAGTGGCGGTGTTCCTGCACCCACGTTAATCGCTGAGCCTTGTGACGTGCGGTGAACAGAGGTGTAGGCTATTCATGGTAAAGTGATCACTTTTGAAAGCCACCTCATTTGGAATAATAGTTAATAACTATATTTTATTTTAGCTTTAGACGTTAACTTCCGAGTGCGGTGGAATATATATACTGTGTTTATTACTTACATGGCAATATTTGATTTAAAAAGGTGGTTAAAGGATTAAATATGGCTGAAAGGAAAAGTAACCAGGGCCTCAAAAGTACTCACTTGACCGTGAACAGCCTTTACCCCAGTATGGCGGTGGCTTCTGCAACCCATAGCGAGGAGATAATTCTGGATGGCACGGCTGCTGTCAGGTCGTTGTGGTCTAGCATCGACTTGGCTAGTGATCTGCTGCACTGTGGCCTGTGTGTGCGCTGTCGCCAACCGAGCTAGCCAACGGCGACCCATGTCATCGATACTCCTTGATGACACGGTTGCCCGTGGAAATCCCAATGCCTGCAACGACTTCGGAGATGGAACTGTGCTCCATACGTACGGCCCCTACGATCTGGCCGTAATCTAACGCACTGACATTGACTTTATGGCAGCGCCGCCCCGCCAACAAGGCAGGTGTGTCTACTTCAACTGCTCATGAGTGTACTCCCAGCGCCCGCGTCGCGCGTCGGCACAAGCGCTGAGTTGCAAATGATGAAAGATGCTCGGTAAGCATGGGCCGTGTTAGGTTGAGCCCAGTCACACCGCTCCACGAGTACAACACCACCGCCTCACTCTGCACTTCTATGCTATTCACATATCACATGACGCCTCACTCCACCGTCCCTTGCATGTCGCGTCTGCCGAGCTGCTAGGCGCGAGGACATACACTCCGCCACGTGTCTGCTGTTTTCTTCGATAGGCTGAAAGCGCTACTTAAGACTGCGTGGCACTTGCGTTCGAGGCGCAGCGATACGGACGACAATAACACGTGCGCCCAGCGCCTCGTCGCCCTTACGTGCAAGGCGCTGAACCGGCGTACAGTGCTTCCGTCGTCACGATGTCCTGTGTAAATTACATCTGTAACAGCCCTACTTCATTACACATTCCTCTTTGAATACACTTAATATGGTAAAAACAAAACCGTACGGGATTAGATGATTGGTTTTTATATTTTCTGGCAACAAGTCAGAATATTTATTTGCTAAGATAGGCGTAAACGCGCAAACAGCGGATGTAAAGAAAATGAGTCTGGACTATTAGCTCTTATGATTTACTTGTATGCACATTGTGTATTCTTCCACTATACGTAACATTAGCATTGCCATGGGCCTGATCACTTTATTCATGCGACTATCAATTTAAACTCTAAAATTGTACATAAATTATATATTTTACAAATTTGTTTTTTACTCATACGCTTATATAAATAAATAAAAAAACCTAAATAAATAATTTTAGTATTCACAAATATTTAACTAAAACTTTTAATCCAACGTAAAACACGGAAATACTTTTCCTCCGTGTTACCAACTTCTTTACTGACGGCATGCCAGTCAGTGCGCCCGTTAAAATATGGAGGTTGGGGTAATGACATTTCTTATAGGTTGATTTCATAACTGTTAACATCGTACAGCCCATAAAAGGTGTTTCTAATAGTCTTCCGACAAGACGACCTTTCTGTTACTTGCGGCATTAATTTTCGTTAGACACAGCACATTTACTGTACACAACGGCTGGCGACTCTTGTAGTGTCAATGAAATGAGGGAAGGGGGAATGGTTTTGTACTCGCATATCCTTTTTTAATAGAACTAAAACTAGAGGGATAGTGATCCTAATGCAATTGTGACTGATATTTTCTAACTAAACCCACTTTCACTGGAGCCTAACTTCTTTGTGACGAGAGAGAGAGCGAGGTCTTGAGAGTTGTGATTCGAGTTAGTTAATATTTTAAAGCGTACATAATATATCGACCACACGTTTTTATGTAAAAAAAAAACATTACAACAATTTACCTGTCTAATTACGAATATCCCTGATCTTAACTGAACTACTATTTTTCCCTCAAAAAATTAGAGATGAATCAAAAACCTGTTACTGCATACGGCCATCATATCCGAAGTAGTAATATGGTCCACGTGTTCTCTTTTAAAGAAAATTTAAAATTGACTAATTTACATGTGGCATAAAAACATATACATAATTTTTATGCAATAATTACAATCCTAAAGAAAGCACAGTTGCTTGAGTCCTCTTTACGGTAAAAGTGAACCTACAATGAAACAGTCACGTATAAATAACAATAAAAAAGTGAGCTGTTAAGGTAAAAATGCGGAAGAAATTTTTCTCTCACACCTACAGTGAAAGCAATAAGTTAATGTACAAATTCCTCGGGGCATAATGTTCGAAGCTCGCACTTCTGTAAATCTGTTATTTGCGCTGAGGTGGGTAATTTCAACTGCGAATGGAGGAAAAGAAAAAAAATGGCAATATCGATTGGGTGTCGTGGTCACGTGTACACACACTGTTGAGGACAAATTTAGGCGTTACAAACTTCTAAGTCATGTTATTTCCTCTCAACTGGAGAATATACCAATTAAGTTGGTTTTGTTTGGCTGGTGTAGATCTGAATTCCAGATTAATGGTACGCATACCTGGAGTGCATAGTAATGGGGAAAGCTCCTTTAGAAATACCGACGTTATATATGTATATGTAGTCCGTTCACGGTTACTTCACGTTTTTGTGAATCTCTGCTAAAATTCTACTTCCAGGATATTTTAATTTTTATACGAAAAAAACAAAGGTGGAGTTCGAGCCAGAAATTATTTACACAATTTTTTTTTACATAGAATTCATTTTCTACATTAGAAAGGGATTAACATAACTCTAAAATTTCATGGTCTCCGTAATGCACTGGCTGCAATATGCTCTAATTTTTCGGCACTAGTGAAGTCTTTCCTTATATGTCTCGACGAGGCTGAAGGGCGGTGAGGGAGAGCTGTATGCGCGTGTATTTCCTCGAATTTTTATTGTGGTGTAAATCTGCATGGTGGACTAGCATCTCGGGAATAAAACTATGTTTTAGTTTGCGTAATTCATAAAGAGTGAAAGCTATTAACAGCTGCTGGCGTAGAGGCCACACACACATACATACACATGTTCATATGTAATTTTTCATTTGGCTAAAGTCACGTAGCAGTGTGTTAGTGATTGTGGACAGTGATGGAAGGGTGAAAAAAAAGGGGAGGGGGTTGTTTTACCACGGATCAGATATATCTCATAATGGAGTGAGCGCACACGAATGTATGAAAATACTGAAATTTGTTTGCCAAAGGCAACAGTTGTTTTTGAGATTTTGTACTCGTGGTGCTCGTACCTTTACGCTAGCGTCTCCTCATGGTATATAATTTTTTTCCCTGCAAATACTACTATACGTGCATTATTTATGCGTATAAAAAGTTTTATATGCTGACAATGGGTGCTAGAAAAATCGTCGCACGTTGGGTAACCATTTGGGTATTTTTTTCCCGCTGCATAAATTTCGTAATGTACTGATTTTAAACTTGGGAGGAAATGTTTTTAATGATGAGCGTCTATGTCTCAGTGAGGGAGAATGCACGGGCTACTTCCCTGTGCATATCGCATACCGCCGGGGTAGCGAAGTGGTTTTAACTCTGTTTTTGGATTTTTCGAGTAATGATTTCTTTATAGAAAGCTGCATAACGCATGCGTTCATGGCACATGATTTTTTCCATCATGAGTTTTAAACAAATGTTTTGCTGAGGGGGGCAGTCATGTTGTTTAGAGGGAATGGGGCACTCGGTGATTGATTTTCCGTTAATATTTACTCTGAAACACGCTGTTTGTACGCTTATTTCTCATGACGTATATTTACAGTATGAGATTTTGCAGTATTTTCGATATCTTACCTTTCGATTCGAATACCTTCCTTTCATTGAATGGGGTCAGCTTTGCAAAGCAGCGTTTGAGCCATACATTAAATTTTGTTGTTAGTGCGTTTATGTGGAGAGCCAACAACGATGTTTTGCCCCATTCGAGCTAAAAATGTGCAAACATCCTTCAAATACCCGCTCTCGCTGTGGAGGCGTAGGTATTTATACTGTGCTGAAATGCTGTTTGGACCTCCACGAAACCATTGTTATTAACCAATCCAGACCCTGCCACGATTCTTGGGCGTGATGGTCGCTGGCACGATGGCGAATGCTCATCCTGAACCCTTGGCTTTGTGGGAATTACACTCGTACGCTGCAGTGAAGGAGACTGTACACGACGGATTTTGGCAGGTGAAGGTCCAACAGCTCCGCAAGTTTTTTTGCATGCCTCTGCAAGTTATCGCTCATAACAAATGCCATGCCACGGTTTCCACACTTGTATGCCACTCTATCTGCATTATTCGAACATCCATACTTTTAGTGTCTTCGATCACATTTGGTGAATGCAAACGAAGTGTTACAGTAGTGGTACGGGCACTGAGGTAACGTCATTGCAAATTAGATCAATGGAAAATATATCAATTAAAAAAAACAAAGTTCTAGTATTGTATTTTATAAGGTTACATATTTCTCCAGAGACTAGCTGGCCCGAACCGATACTCCAAATTTGAGCAGATTTTTAATTTTGCGGGAATATATATCAGTATTACATGCACGCTTGATAATATCCTGCGACCTGATAGAATTAAATATCTGAAATTACAAGTCAGAATGCTAAAAGACGAGGGGTGAGAGAGCGATCTGTCACCTCTGGCATCAGACGAGAAACTGTGTTCGAGTGTCGACATTGTTTTCATGAAATACTTACCCCACCCTAGCACTCTCTGGCAGACAATGCTGAAAACAAGAGTGGTAGTAGTAAGGGATTAAGCGATGGTGAATCATTGGTGGGGCTAAAGTGGTGCGGTGAGGGGTAACAGAATAAATACTCCATTTCATTAATTAGCATTAACACGAAAAATGTTTTTGGCGGTCTTAATTAAAGATCTTAATACAAAAAAATATAGATATAATAATGTATGCTTGTAGGTATACTGGTGATTGGAAAAGTAATTTTTTTAAAAAATGGGAATGAAAAATTACAGATTTTTTTATGACTATAAATACGAGTGCCGACATCTCACTTTGCGGCAAAATCGTCAGAATGAGCGGGTACTGGCGGCTAAATCGGCAACTCTCCTGGTGACGAAATCTAGAAAATAGCGTCACCTAGGTGATGAAAACATATGAAATCCAATATGGCAGTCGAGCGAAGGTGAGAGACAAACTCCAGTCCATACACTTTAGGCTATTCAGGGTACAGGCTAAAGTGAGCACTTTTTGAAGCACTCTCATTGGGAATAATATTCAATAAATATATTTTATTGTAGCCTTAAACGTTAAATATCGAGTCCGTTGAAATATACACACTGTGTTTATTACTTGCATGGCACTATTTACGTAAAAAATGGTGGAAATATAAAAAATGACTGATAGTAAAAAAGTAACGAAGGCCTCAAAAGTGCTTACTTTACCATGAATAATAGTCTTTTTATATCAAAATGGTCAGAAAAGTGCGATTTATATAGTAGATAAACGAAGAAGAATGCATATATTTTTTAACACCTTAAAATATATTGCTAGAATTTAATTATTTGAATGCGTTTAAAAATTAATCTAGTCAAATATTTTTTTTCTCCATTCGCTAGAATTTAATTAATATTTTTCCCTCCATTCTGGATGCCTCAGAGAGCACATTTTGTAAAAAAAAAAGAAAAAAAAAACACACACCCTTGATTAAGCAATACTATGAGTATAATTACATACTATAGCTGTTAGTAATAAAAATTTGTAGTAATGTTAAAGAATATTTTAATTAATAAATATTATGGACAGTCATTTTACTCACGAAAGTTAGCATTTTTATAACTAAAAGGAATATACAAAAATTAATAATTAAAAATATTTGTAAACGTTATTACCAGTATTTCGTTACATAAAACCATATTAAATTATGATTGCCCCATTTTATGAAGGTTTTCTTGCAAAACATGCTTTCTGAAGTAACCAGAATGTAAATATGCTTAGCCTACATGTTAATCAAATATAAACTCTTATAATTTTTTAAAATTCAAATAAATATTATCTAGCAAAACAATTTACAGTGATACAAAATACATGCATGCTTTTTTCATACGCAACATAAATCGTATTTATCTGACAATTATAGGCTTTTGACGATAAAGTGAACACCTTTGTCATCAACCGATTATATATTTTAACGGGTACAAGAATGACATTTGCCCTTTGGAGTTGGTAACGACGGAGGGAAAATAGTCCCATGTTTCAACGTTGAGCTAAAAATTTTAGACAAACATTTGTGAATACTTGAAATTATTTCTTTGCCTTTCTACATTTTTAAATTTATGTTATTGTAAAAATTACAAAATTTGGAAAATATTTACTTTTCTAATATTTTTACAGTTACACTTGACCGAAGTATGAATAAAATGATCACGTCCATGGCAAGGTTAAGTTTACATCTAGTGAACGGATGCGAGATGCGCATACAAGAAGATCTTAAACAGGACTTTCAAAAATGCTCACTTTACCATGAAGAGCCAGTATGGTAGTGTATAATAGCGAGCGATAACAAAACAACTGTGTTAAAACTTCAGTAAAACATGCACGCGGGTAGTAGGGATGTCGATATAGGAAAAAAAATCGATATTATTTATATTGGTTATTTATTAAAATACTGTTTTACGACACGATATATCGTAAGAAAAAGATCGATTTTGGTACATCGGAAGCCAATATTTTATGTTGTATTAAAGAACTTGAAAATTGCGTGGAATATTAAATATTGAGGACATGAGGCACTGCAGAAAGATGTGGCACCGGTTTCTGGTGCATGTTGCAAAAGTAAACACAGTAATTTTTAAATTCAATTTTGTATTCAAAACAGAGCTTATAAAAATATTTATTTACGATACCCGGAAAAAATATATTTTATTTCTATAAAATGTCGTTGAAATATATCGGCGTTTTATATCGATACATCCTTGATATAATAACGTCCTTTCAATATATCGATATTTTTTCAACATCCGTAGCGCGGGTATAAGGAAGCAGCAGGTTGTTAAGGCCAAAGGCCAGCACACCCTCCATCCTCCCGTACTGAAGCTGTAATCGAATGAATAAGACAGTGCACGGCACTTTCTCCTCTTGTTCTCTTCGGGCCATTCACTTTTCTTCGTGCCGTAACTCGGTATTCTACCGGTTTTCTCTTTAAAAACCTGTCATCGCCAATCTGGGATATTCCGACTTACTTTTTGTAATGCCTTTACCCCATTATAGGTCATCAGAAATTCGCCTGTACCATTTATCGAATTCTTCAAATCTTTTGACTATTCGAGTGGCGAATCTATTCCAAAGATTGTGCAGATCTTTGTTCACCATGACATCTTCAATTCTCCAGTGAATGCCCATCTCTTGAACTTGCTCTTCAAACCAACTCCTGATAGAGACAGTCTGCTATGACTAGGTGCATATTATCATCCACTCCGGATACATCACATAACGGAGATTGCACGAGCCGGAAGTCGTGTAACTTCGCCTTGAAGTTCCCATGTACTGTGAACAACTGCATACTGTAGTGGTTCAAGTTGATCCACTTACAGCGCAATCTTGCTCTTACATCTGGCAACAGCTCATATGTTTGCCTCCCTTTGTCTGAATTGGTCCATCTGTTTTGCCATTCTTCTAAAACTTCATTCATTATGAGTTCTTTATTCTTCTTAGACAGTCCTCCGGCTCGCGCACTCTCCGCTGTCAATACTTGATATCTGACTAATAGGTCAGCAGGAAGCACACCAGTTATTAGATACAGTCTTATACGCACCTGTTACGGCCAGAAGTGCCGCTCATTGAGCACTTATGAGCCTTCTTTTGTGCCACGAAAGGTCGGTTCTATGGTGCCACATTACTGCTCCATAATAAATTATAGCCTCGAAGACAGCCCTATATATGGTCCTCAAAGTACTATAATTGAGGCTCCAGTTAGCGTTGCCTAGTCTTCTTAACTTGTGAAACACCACGACCGCCTTCCGCGACACATACTCTATATGCTTTAGAAAGCTCATCTTATCATCCATAAGGAAGCAGCAGTGTGAGACGGCGACTCACGTGCCGCGCTGCCGTTGGCGGAGGAGCAGCCGCAGCCACAACAGTGTCGCGCGCCGCCCCCGGCTGCCACCCCACACCCCGCGCCTCTGCCGTGTTCTTCACTATGATGCCGGCCATGCGGGGTGTCTAGCCTCTACTCGCGCCCCCGCGCCGCGCATGCGCAGTCGCCTTTACCCGCCCGCCTCACACGACTACTCCACCACACCTCTCACTCTCACTACGTCACTCTCTGTCTCTCCCTCGTCTTGTCCACCTGCCCGCACCCGCCGAGGACGTCCGTCGGCGATATTGCCCTTTTAACATACCTGGGTTCACAATAGAAAAATAATAAGGCTTGGCTTCGTCTGTTATAGTCTATTCGTGGTTTCTTCACACTTTTTGAATCAAACCTTTGAAAAATCACCCCTTGTATGACGTGTTGGTTGTCTCCTAAATATGTCATTTATCACAAGCTTTTTATTCTTATGCTAACATAAAAGTACCTTATTTCCGGTTAAATGGAACTTCCACTTCAATTTTATCTGTAAATTATAACATTTCATTTATAATTAATATGACTAAGAACAGAGAGAAAATAGGTGTGTCGGTAATGCCTAGTAAGAGACAGTTCTTATGCGAAATATTTTCAAACTTAGTGCGCCCGAACGCAGTTCGTTGTCTCTTTGGTGTAATTTTCTTGACTCGGTTAAGCTTTTTTTGCATGAGGCGGAGGAATATCCTGGAAGTAGAACTTTAGCAGGGCTTCAGAAAAGTTGAAAGTAACCGTGAAATGTCTATATGCAGAAATTCTTCGTTTTCGTGTAATAATTTCAGTTACAGAGGTATTATTGGAAATGTTTGGTTATAGAAAATTTACAATTTACTATTTGTTTAATTTTTTTGGAACTAACTTTCACTCTGTGTTATTTCCTGCTTGCAAAAAAGACAGGAACTTCTTGATAAAATATAAACATGTTCCTGTTCCTGACCTTTTAACAACTAGAAGACAACACACAATTAAAATGAAGCACAAAAAAATTAAACAACTATTAAAATGCAAATTTACTATAATATCACATTGTCAGTAATTACTGTGAATCCGAAATTATGTTGAGAAAAATAAGAATTTATGCAAACGAGGTGAAGTCTAGCCTTAAGCGTTAAATTATGCGTTATGCGTCATTTTTGCTTCATCTTTCATCGTCACCGCAACCAACAGGAAGCAAGAGATACAATTTTGATTTCTAAGTTCAAAATATTATGAAGGAACAGCTTGGTCACGTTATAAATATTTAAAACCAACGTGAACTACGGGTTTGATATAACCAATTATTATTGTGAGGTTTTTTTTTATATAATATCTGTAACTTATTTACTTCCAGCCTCATGCGACTGTAGTGAAGTTTTTTAGGCTTATGTTATTGCTTATTAAATTAAATATACTGTTAATGTATGTATGTATGCAGGTGTGTGAATGCGCGTGTGCAAGTAAACATTACATAAAATTTTATTTTAGCTGTATTGTCAGGTAAGTTACATAATTTTAGATGCAGCAAACGTAAAATATCTTATTTCAATTAATTTATTGTCTTTATTCCCGTGCTTAAATAGTTATTTCCTGTGATTTTATTTCCTTTAGAAACCCTTATTCTAACTTGTAGTTTTTGAATTTCTTCTAATTGAAGTAATATTGTTAATATGTAGTACAATTATATGTATGTGAGTATATCTCAAATGTATATTTGCGTATGGGGTTGTGTACATGACACACACACACACACACACACACACACACACACACACACACACACACACACACACACACACATATATATATATATATATATATACATACATCAAAAGAGAAATTGTGTAAGTTTACTTTTGATATTATTTTTATTTTGTGTACATTCCTGTTATATATTTCATTAAGCTACTTTCTAATTTTGCAGTAGACTTCGTGCATGTTTTGTTTTTAAAAAATAAGTGTTAAGTTTAATTTTTATTTAAAGTGGTTAAGTGTAAGAAAAGATGACAATACCTTAACTTCGCCACAAAAAATAAAGACATCTTATTATTATTTTTATAGACCAGCAAAATTAGCGTTTTTATCCTTCACTTTACTGTGTACATTACATATGGTGCCGATTGCTTATTGACTTCTGCGAATCTGGGCACCATTTTTCCTTTTCACATGGTTGGACGTTATTGGACTAGACGGTTGTTACTTATTTCCAGTTGGTTCAAAAGCGTCCAGGGCTTGTCAAACAAACTGTAGTCCAATGGCGAGAGCAATACAAATGCGCACGTGTTCGAAGGATATTTTGTCTTCAAATTTTAACGCGAATTTTGCATGCCTCTTGTCATGACATGTACAGAAGTACTGAAAACATGTTATAATATGTATTAGTTTCCAATGGAACTTAGCAGGTCGTGTGAGTTTTATTTAGGATTTCCTTAAGCATTAAAATAAATAATTTATATCGTAAGTAAAAAGTGTGAGGCGTCGACTAATCAGAACAGAGCAGTCGGTGTTGTTGGCAGTAAACTGTTATTCGCAGTATTGTAAGTATAAAAAATATTTAAAGGTATGTGTATGCATATGATAATGATTATATTTATTCACAAAAATAAATTACTCTGCTAGAAAATATCTGCTTTGAAGTATGCTCGGCTTAAATACGGTTGTGTTACACAAGGTTAGGTTAGGAACGAAAGTAAACAGGACGGGCTTATCGCAAGTTTTCATTGGCTGGAATTAAGAAATTATCAGGCGAATTGGGAATCGTAAATCCGGAAGACTAGTTCATTATGCGAGAACCGCGGTTACTGCATAATTCTTAACGCAAAATTTTTTGATTGTAAACACAGTTTAAGTATAGATTGTTCTGCCTCTCCTTTTATATCGTTCTGCCACATGCAAATTTAATTTTGTCATGGACCGTTCTGCATTATTCATGCACCATCCAGGTAGAAACTAAGAATAATGTTTTTAGCAAATGTGTTAATAATATATAAATTCGTTCTCTAATGTGTACAGAACAAAAAATCTTAGACTTAAATAGCCATAAATTTTAATATTACACGCTCAGTACAACGTCAGGTGTAGTAACTATTTTCATCAATTCACTGCCAACTTAACTGAGAGTCTACGAGCCAGTGTGTACTGTAGTTACCTATGCGCGTACTTATGGACAGCAATTTTTTCACAGGTTTATTTCAAAAGTGCTTACTTTACTATGAGCAACTTTTAAGGTAAAATTTGACAGCTCTCGAGAAGTAGCGCGGCCAAAATGTATCTTTCCGCCACAGCTGTTACTTCAATGAAGGAAACAATGTTTGCTAACAAAATCTACGAGTCCAATGCACACGTTTTTCTCACCTTAAAAGTGCTGAGTTAACACCGAACAGCGTGTAGGTAATGAGAAGAGGAGATTGCCTGGCAGCGTGAGCGGCTGTTTGCCTATCCCTCGGGAGCAAGAAGAGGCTGGCCTGGCAGCTGTGGCATGTGGGTGGGGGCGTCTATTTCCAGAGGACAGTAAAAACACAGTGGGAACACACGGAGGGGCAAGAATGTCGACAGCCGCCACCAGGCTCAAGCCTAATGGAACCGTTCAAGAGGAGACTGCCCTCTACCCCTCCCACCCTTTCTCTCGTCCAACCAGCCGGTGGAATTGTTTAACATGGCGAGGGCTGGCTGCTCTCTCCACAGCTCTGCACAGCGCATCCAGAGGCAGAACGTCACAACTTACGAGGGGGCAAGTCTTTAGGCGTTCCTCTTAAGACGCTTTTGCTTCTCTTGTAAATGTCACTTTGGCGCGACAAAAACCTAAACCACAGCTGCCTAGGGGCTCTGCGTATCAAGCCTACATCCACGGTGCTTAAATGGCGAACCAATAATTCCTTCTCAATGCATCGGTTTTAAAGGTAACTGTCTTGGAAAAAAATTCAACACAACTTTCTCGGACAATATTGCCACGTTAAAAAATAAATAATCCTTATTTAATTTCAATTTTTAAATTTTAGAAACAAATTTAGGTTAGAAATTAATTAGTTTAAAGATTTATTAACATGCCAGTATTTCTCAATACGCGTAACACAGCAGCCTTTCCATAATCCTAATTTTTCTTGTAGCGTACTTCACTTGACAGTGGTTTAGCAATATTAACATGAATAAAATAAATAAATACTCTTTTTAATTAACATAGCCTATATTATCAGAGAGGTTATTGGTTACATAACATCATCAGTGGTGAAAGTTGTGCTCGAGGCTGGGGTGGGAGCCGCGATAAGATGCAGGCACGCTGTACTTGGCACTACAGCTACGTAACTTTGAGTAACTCTTCCGTACCTAACCAGCTTCAACTGCAGTCTCTCTCTGCTGGTATCTGGTCAAATAGTAGAAAGAGACAGAGAGACACCGACATGCCAAAAGTCATCATGGGACAGGTAATAGTCGGCAGCGCCACCGTGCCGTTACATCTTGGAAGTGCCTAGACCTGTGTCAGTTGTGGGGGCCACGGTGGCTGAGCAGCTAGACTACTCGCCTCCCACCAAGGCGAACCGGGATCAATCCCCCAGTCTGTTCACTCCGGATTTTCGCACGTGGGAATCGTGCCGGACGATGCCGCTGGCCGGCGGGTTTCGGCGCTGCTCCATACTCGCAACACTTCACCCTCATCGGCTCTCAAGACCTCGATGTTGAGAGCCGTCTTCACTCGCTGTATCAGCAGTGCTCTGACTTCGCGTGAGTGAGTGTGGGGTATCTGTTCAGACGGCATGGGTCGACATCTCTCTCCTCGGGTGTTTCGTCCACTTGTAAAATCAATGACACGACGAGTTTCTGTACTTCGCTGGGGTAGAGACGGGTCTACAACAGAGCAGAGTTTAGAGTGGAGGGGGTGAGGGGACCTCCCCTCCTCACACGAGTCGCTGAAGGGGGCAAAATCCTATACAAGGGGCGCAAAATTGAGAAAGAGTGTAAAAGAAACTAACGATGAGAAGAAATACTGCCTTTCGCATTCTTTTCAATATAAATACGATATTAATTTTTGTAAAAAAGTTTTATTTAATGAAAAGTTTGCATGGATCGGAATAACTTATGTAGTAGTAATCGGCAGTACTACAACCTCGTACTAACAATATAAATGGCTACCGATTGTAAACATTAATAAGAGTTTGTATATTGCATGTCACCCATTCACTTAACTCTTCACTTCCAACAACAGAGCGCAGCACGGGTACGCAAACTACAGTATTCTTGCTGTTAGTGTACACTTAGTGGGATGTTCGTTGTTGCCGTGCAGTGTACAATATTGTGTAAAAGTAGTGAGATTTATGTTTGCAGTTTAGTAATACTCTTTCGTCACATTCAGTGTCCTATGCGATACTAGACTCTTATATTATGACTTTCGGCACGTCAGTGTAAATTTCACGAAACAAATCCAGAAATGGCGAAAGCTAGGGACTGGAGCCGTACTATTTTTATTCCTGTTGTGTATTTTCTAACGCTCTGCAGCCGCACGTAGCTGGGCCGGTCTCGACGCCTCGTCAGGCAAGGTAAGCACGAGCGAACTGATGCGAGGTGCCCAGGAAGAGAAGTACGCGCGCGGCCCGTATCTTGCAAAACTACGCTTCAATGGAACGTGCCGGCAAATCACATTGCTCATTACATCTGTAGTGGGCGTTTTCAAAGATAACAGTCCGAGGAAGAGTTCCGTCCTTAAAACTACAATTCGCACTGCCGCGTTTCCAAGTTCTCTGGGAATTATTTCAGCTCACAAGGGTGGCGTTTAATATACCTCGCTCCATACTGAAAGGCCGGGAAAAAAAATGACGAGTCAGAAATGCTCTTTGTAATACCGGCTGAAAATGTTTTTCAATCAGGAGAATCGGTGGTCATGATTAACCGAATAAATTTCTTTGCAACGTAAACAGCTTTGGGGAATGTTGTAATGAATTATGTTTGTTACCGAATACCTAACCGCTAAGGTAAGAGTTGAAAGTGTCTCCGGTCAGTCAGTCTGGCAACCAGTCAGTCGAGACACTTCATTTTAAACATAGTGATTACCTTCACAAACTGATTTCGTCTCCGGCCGTTTTGCACCATTTTGAAGTATCACGAAGAAGGGAACGGTCATTTTTGTCACACTGAATCCGTCTAACAAAAAAAAATTATAGAACATGCCCAAAATTACATTTTTTAATGGAAACTAGAGCCGTGCAACATTTCGAGACACATATGGCGGGGATAATGACGTTTCGGTGACTTCAGAACTCTCTTTGACCAACATTAAATGGAGAAGTTTGACGGGATCGTTTGACAGTGGGACAGGGGCTTAACAGTGGACCGAGACATTTCTTGTTATTTTAACTTTAAAAATTAGCTTGAAATTTAAATTTAAATATTTACAAACCGCATAACAAATTTCTAAGAAATACTCTTCATGCTAGTATAATAACATCAACAATTATTTAAAAATATATCCTAACGCATTACTTTTTTTTCAATTTTGAGATTTGCAAGGAAAAAATATATCTCAATTTATAATTCTTATAACTCATTTAATTAATTTTGAAAAGCATTTTTTTTTCATTGTCATACTTTTGTCAGACTATAATGTCGTATCAGACCGGAAAATAATGTAAAATGGTAAAAAACGTAGAAAATAATTTTAGTATCTGTTGAAGTCATTAAAATGAATTTGATTCTCTGTACTGCAGTACCTTTGAATTTCGGCACTGTCCGTAAAGAAAGTGCATGTTCTATCGTAATGCGTACCTTTATTTTTCCTACCCTGCTATTACACAATCGCCCGCGGTCTGGTTTCCATCAATTACCTTCGTAGGCATGACGTCACGCCATGCTTGTGGGAAGATGACTGCTCGATGTTTGCAGGCCAAGTAGTCGATGCAAGCTGTCATTTCCGGCGCAGGAAATGCCAGGGGTGGGGGGAGGGGAGAGGTACGTGATGCACTGACTAGGCACGTCCGGACCAACTGTGCTCTGGTGGACGAGGGGGGCAAAAGAGAAAGAGAAAAAAAAAAGAGATAATCGGCGAGAATACAAGAAATCGGACTGCTTCAAACTCCAGATTAAATGCCACGTTAACAGTTAAACAACTACAGTTTACCTGAGAGTGTAAAACAATGTTGAAATGCAGTTGCTAGAAATGCTGTTATTTCCTGACCTACTTGTAAATTGTTTTTTTTTTCATTGCCATTTTAACCAGAAAATAAGTACCTTTAATGTACTAAATACAAGTATTCTTGTCGTAAACAAGAACAGCGATAGCAGCTGAGATTTGTTTCTGATGTGTAAAACATAGTTACTTGATAATTAAATAAACATATACTACAAATATGAAGTCACGCTAAAAAGAAAACAGTAATTTTCAAAAACATATTAATTACATAAAACTCTTCATCTAATTATAATCAAACAGACACATTAAAACGTCTTTTTAATTATTTTAACGCAACAACGTAGAAATATAATGTACAGCAAGTATAAAACGGCAGTAAATACTGGTATTTGTGAACTATGTAGAATCTTGAGAAATCACATTATTATGTGCTCTTTTCCCCCTCACTTTCTCACGAAAAATTTTATTGTATATGTACCATCAATTTGTAACTGAATGGTCACATATGGTCAACTATTTGCTGTAATGTATATACAAATAAATCCGCGTTTCAGCCCCGTTTTCAAGTGCGTGTATTTTCCTTAGAAATCGGTTCACAATCGGTTCACAATGGAAAACGTGAATGTAATGAAAGTGTACGTATCGAAATAAAATAAGATATTTTTAAAAAACGGTTCATGGTCTTCATGTACGAGTCATGTAGGAACCTCCTCGACATGTAGACGTGAAGGAAATGTCTTTCGTGTCGAGTACGTAAGGCATTCAACCAATAAAATTGTAGGAGAAAAGAAGTATATAGGCTGTTCACGGTAATGTGAGCACTTTTTTCTTATCAGCCATTTTTTATCCTACCACCACTTTTTAAAATAAATATTGCCATGCAAGTAATAAACACAGTATATATTTCACCGGATTTGAAAGTTAACGTTTAAGGCTACAATAAAATATATATTTATTGACTATTATTCCAAATGAGAGCGCTTCAAAAAGTGTTAAGTTTACCGTGAATATCCTATACACTGAGAGAAAAGTTTGTTTCAGCCAATAAAATATTTGTTTGTATAGGGCCAAAAATATATTTAGTTGCCCCAACAAAATATTTTTTGTTGAGGGAACAAAACTTGAAAAGAACCATATTAATTTTGTTCGTTTAACAAAATGCATGCTTGAATGAACAAAACCTCTGTGTTGGGTCAAAAGAAATTAGACTGTCAACAAAGTATTTAGTTGAATCAACTGTACACATTTTTTTTTGGCCACTCATTTGATTGCCTTCGTTCGAAAATACCGTTCGAGAGTTTGTTTGTATTTTGGCGACGGTTAGGATAGTACCAGTGTTTGTTGGTGCATTTATAGATGCTTAACAGTGGCACCAACATACTAATAAAACAAGTTCAACAGGAAACAAAAAAGTAAAGCTGTAAAACTTGAGATATTTACTTGCGCATGTTGTCCAGTATTCGAGTAGTATGTATTTAAAAACATCCCTTATATCATCAGCAGTCACTTTAGTTGAGTATGCTAGGGCGTAGTGCTCTGGCCAAGCAGTCTAGGTTCGAAACTGGTTTAGGCTGCGATTTTTTTTTATATTTACCGAAACTGTTTAAAGTATGTAGAGCCAAACAAATCTTTAGTTGCATCAACCAAATGTTTGTTTGGGGGCAACCAAATTACAACAAATTAATTTGATTTCAGCAACAAAACATGTTATTGCTCCTGTAAAAACAGTTAATTTGGTTACGCCAAACAAACTTCATTTTATTCAACAAAATCTTTTTCTCAGTGTACGAAGTAATGCGTTGCATTTATTTGGATGTGCTTTTTTTTCTAAAGAAAACTTACGTTTTTGTTTTCCTTTACTCATTGAAAAAAAATGCGGCAACAAATCTCTACATTACTATAATCAAGTTAATATATGGTCGGAGGTGATTGGTTGAACATCAGACGTGTATATACACTACGTACCACACATTACTTCACATGTTCGATGCAGACGTCTGTTAGGTGTACGGAATTGATCGTGAATCAACCCGTACCTAGGCTGTGTATGTTTTCAAATTCCATTTCCGTGACGAAACGGCTGCTGAATTTGGTCCTTTTTTTTCTTCTATCAGTTACAAAATGCATACAGCAAACTTCAAAGAAGACAAAGATGCACTGCAAGATTAAAATATTGCCACTGCCTTGCATCCAACTGTGTTTTGTTGCTGCATTGACATAATAAAACAATATACGTACCATTACCTCAATATGTTTCAACTTCATTGTGGCAAACCTAACGCCGAGTGTATTACAACATTTGCCATTTTAGGAAAAAGTCTTTCGCTCACAAGTGCCAATCATTTAATCGTAGTTCATAAATGTCTGTACTACGTATTTAACAATATAATATTATAAATATTTTAACATGATCGCAAAACAATGTTTTTCTTATGTATTAATAAAGCAAATTTTCTAATTGGACACTTGTTTATTTTTCTGGAATGATCTTTTTGTGTTAAAGAGAATATATGTTAGTCTTTTTATTTGCTTTTTACAATGACTGTAAACAAATGAATTAATAAAGATATAAATAAATAAAATAATTCAAGATCCTAGTTGAAAATTATAAACTCTCATCTAAGCAAATAAAAAAGTGTAATGTTTGGTGATGTTAAAAGAAAAAAAAAAGAAAGAAAAAAAAGAAAAAAAAGCGGCAATAACAAACTTTACCGCTTACTACTCAAGTTTCAGCAACCACAATTTACTCTTTGCTAATGGAAAATGTCCACCATTCATTCGAACGCATCTTTAGCTATTAGGGCACATTTGCAAGTAGGGGGTGAGAGAACGAGAGCACATCTCAGTTTGGAAAGGGCAAGTATGGTGTTTGCAGAACAGATAAAGACGGATATAATATCACCCTTCATCAATGTGCTCGGGGCGACATTTGTGTAGATGAATATCCCAAGTATGGGTGGGAGAAAAGCTCCCATATTGCATTCCGCGTTCTGGAATGCAAGCTGTGAAATGGAAATGAAAAAGAACTGGCACCCCGGAATGGAATTTCCAGCGGACGCCTCCAAAGATTTCACCAATACCATTTCACTTCTCCAATAACTTTGGGCCACCAGACATTCGCCGAGTTCAAAATGCCACGAACATGGAATTGATTAGGTGTGTTATCCAACATAGCTTGTGAAATTATGCTTGATATTCCTATAAGCATATGCTGTTAATGATAAAGTGAGCACTTTTAGAAGTTCTGCATAAAATCGACTTGTATGCACACTATGTATTCCTCTGCCATACTCAAAATCAACGATTGTGTGGAACTGATCATTTTAAACATGCGTCAGTCAAATAAAATTTTACATATTTTACCATTGTTACTCTTGCATGCATACAAGCAAACAGAAAACGACAGCAATTTTAATTATTCGACAGGTTTACCTAATACTTGTAATCGAACGTCAAGACACGGAACTATACTTTCTCTCCAACGTTACCAACTTTACTTGGTCCTCGCTAGTCAGCGTCCCAGTTAAAATACACGCAGGTAGGGACAGTAACGTTTTTCATACGTTTATTTGAAAAGTGACAACCATGAACAGCCTTTAAGCTTGTTTTATCACCTGTTGATGTGACGGACGTCAAGGTAGGTAGGTCTTAAAGTCTCGTCCACGTCTTAACATCATGTAGAGACTGAGCAAGTTGCTCAGAGAAGCAGCAACGGGGAAGGAATCTGTCATTGCCTATTAGTAAGGAACTACCAGCATTCGCTTGAAGTTATTTCAGGAAATCACGGAAAACTGAAATCAGAATGGCCGGACTGAGATTCGAACCCAGATCCTGCCGAATGCGGGACTGAATTGTTAACACTGCGCCACCTCACTCGGCGGGGACGTCAATATTATATATAATATAATATTTATATGTAATATATATTAATATCAATATATTATAAATATTAATTTATAATATTAATATATACTATAATATATAATACAATAATCAAGCTCATTAGCTCATTAGTTAGATACCCCCTCCCTGCCAGTTTTAAGGGCGTTAATAAGCTTGCTTGTGGTATGCAAGTAATAAAACTAATCACATATTTATTTGCGTATTTTACAGTGTATTTTAAACCTTTGTCATTCGAAATAAATTGCATGTTACCTTTAGTTGCTTTTACACATGACTTCTGCAGGTGTTGAAGAAATATTTTTCTGCGTATTTTTCTTGCTGTCATTAAAGGAGTACACTTATTTTACCTTAATCTGTCAGTAATAATAATCCTTAACATATTTTACAAAAACGTCCTGTGTCAAACATCGTATAAAGTATTTTACACAGTTGAATATTTTACGTGTACTTACTACGAGTAACATTGATAAGTGTAGTATTTCAAGAATTGAAACAATAAGTAATAAATATTCAGTATCGTAAATGTTCTATGGCGAAATGAGCCAATCTGCAGAAAATCTGTTTCAGATTTCCTGCAAAACATACTCTTCTAAATATTCTAAATCAGGCAGTGGCGTAGAGCGATTTTTTGGTGGAGGCCATCAAAAGCGCTAGAAGATTTTTTTTAAGGGGTTGGGTGGAAGAAGAGATTGGCATCGAAGTATAAAGGGAAGATCTGAGGGTTCCACCCCCCTGGAACTTTTTTTAACATTTAAAAGCTTAAAATTTCAGTTATTAAACTTATTTCATGACAAACTCATGTATGCTCCTCTGAAACTAATTTGTTTCTAGCCGAAATGTGTAAATGAGTTTAAAAATACATTTGGCGAACTTCAACATTTTATTTACCCGGCATAAACGTTTAAATTAACCAAAGTAAACTCACGTCTTTACACATTGTTGTGTGCTGATTCCGGTACTGGGCGCGGGCTCCGTGTTATCTGGTTATGCGCGGTCCCGGCGCTGTGGGCCTGGCCCATCTCGACCCTCCCAGGCAGACTCGCTCACCGCTACGTCACTCGGTGGCCGGGGAATGATTGATAGCCGATCTGGATGGCGTCACAACCCCTCCTCCCCCTGCCGAAGGTGTCGACGACTTGATAGGACGAACAATAAACTTCTGGTAATCATTTTCCTCGGCGCAGTGTGGCACGTGAAGAAGGTTCTGTACCGGGGCTGGCGCCAACCATAAATACCGCCGTATCCGGAGGATCAGCAGTCTTTGTGGTAGCCATCTGGCTGAAGTGTGGTACTATGGCGAAGTCTGGTTCAGCGAGAAGGTCATCAGAGGACGGGCAACGACAGACGATGTGTGTGTGTGTGTGGCGTGAACGGACGAGAGACCGCGGTACCCGACGAGTAGAAGGCTGCTGTACATGGGGACCCTCGGGGAACTCTAGAACATTCCTGACTGGTGGAATGTGAACTGAATTAAGGCAGGACTGTGCGAATGTGTGATATGGAATTTACTGTAAATACTGAAACTGTCAAACATAGACATATAATTTGTAAAATGATTCAATAGGTTTCGATACACTATTTATTGAAATTGATTTTAATTACTTTATTGTAAATTGTATACATTAAATTGATTAATTGTAAATAGAAAGTGAAAACAATTCATTGTGAGATATTAAGTCAAATGTGTTTTCTTTGTTGTGTTTGTAAATAAATTAGGAAATTATCATTTACTCTTTAATTGAAGACCTCCATCCCTTAAAGAACCTGGCTAAGCCAACTGACGTTGAGAAGAAGTAACAATATTTTCCTTATGCAAGGCTGGTGAGGTACGGCATTTACTTACATATACGAAAATATAATACTGCCATAGCTATACAAGATTTCCTGTTCTCGGGGTAGGAGATAACCCATATTCTTCCCCCTCCTTCCCAGTTGTCTACGCCCCTGAAATCAGGATGTTTTTCATCTCAGGCAGTTGCCATGTAACCAAATGTAGAAAGAGGCTCTAAGGAAGACCAGGAAAATTACTGAAAGGACATATAAGAGAGAGGAGTGTGATGAACTAGAAAGAATGGTGAAAAGACAGGACAATGGTACGCCTCGAGAGAGAGAGAGAGAGAGAGAGAGAGAGAGCGAGGGAGAGAGTGAGTGAAAGGGAGAGCTCATGTGAAATGGGAGTACAAGAGAAAATAAAACAAAAGGACTTGAAGGGAAGAGTTATCTCGTTTATCACCCTCATGGCTGTCAGCTCGAGAAGTGTAGGCCTACAGTCCAGCTCTAAACTTCTCCCGCTGTGCCCACGGAAGATATGCCGCCCGCTGACTACAGACAGCAGTACTCTCTTTAAATACGATATTATACGATACCAGATTCCGTAAAACCTTGTGCAACGTCCGCCATAGCGGCCACCATACGTGTTAGTGTGGCACCCGTCATGGCATTTCCCGCCTTGTACGGCCAAATTTCGTACCAGGTTTGGTAATAGAACACGTCCTATTTTTCGTGGCAGGTTCCATACCAAGTTTCGTACCTGGCCAATAACATCGCAGTTTCAGAGCGTAGGGCGCTCCCCGCGGCTACTACTTGGAACGAGTTGAAAAAAAACCGAAAAAGACGCCTCCATCTTGATTATACATCCGTGAGGTTGAAACTCTTTCAAATAGATTTAAAATACAACGACGAATAATATTGGCAAAAACTTATAATTACTGTTTAAAACCGTTATTCATACTTAAATCATTACCCACACTATAAAAAATTAATTAAAACGGTTGAATTGTCTATAGTATCTGTAAGTACAGTGTTTAAGTAGCGGTACACATCAGAAAAATAATTTTGGACGCGAGTTCAAAACTCCGTCGAACCCCAATTTTTTTATCATTAAACGTTAAATGCGGATAATAACTTGGTATGCAAAGAAAAAACTATATTTTGCAAACGGTTAGTAATTTTATTCAAAATTAAAATTAACACACTCGTTCTCTAGCGACTTCACATCATTTTCAAGAGAATGAATGTAACTATACGAGTACTAGTAAGCAATCAATTTATGTAAAAGGGTAACAGTAATATAGCAATATTAAGAACTGGTGGCTATTTTGTATAGGCCTACGCAAGTTACTGACTGGTAGCAGTTCTACGAATGGGGTTCACATTTACAACAAACCACACACTGCGCACCCACCTAGTGTGCCAAATGCTAGTACGCGAACTTCTGTCATGTAGTATGAATCTCCCATGTTGGCTCATATAGCGTCTGGTATACCGGCTCGTGCACCAGGCCTTGTACGAGACCAGGTACGGCTGCAGGTATCGTGTAATATCGGCTTAAGGTTCTTGTGTACCTGAAGGTATTTTGCGTGTGCAAGACCTAGAAGCGAGGGAGAGATACAGCCGACAATAACACGCGCGGTTAGCGACCCATCGCCCTTACGCGAAATACGCTGCAGTGTTTCCGTTGGAGCACTGTACTGTGCAAATTAGATCTGTAACAGCGGGACTTCATTACATGCGATGAAAACGCACATATTGAACTAAGGATGTAAAGCTGTACTTTTCTCCTACATCTGAAGGAAACTGCGCGGGTGAGCTCTAATAACACGTTTTTTTACACACTCGCGATTTTTGTTTTGTTTTTTACTACACTTAACGTGATACAAGCAAAACTATACGGCATTAGATTATTGAATTTTACCTTTGCTGGCAAAAAGTCGTATTACTTGTATTCCCAAAGCATTTATTTACTGAGATTTGCGTATACGCGCAAACAACTATTTTACACAAAATAGTTTACTACACAGTCATCTTAAGACGGCATCGAGGCTGGGGGTATTTTACATCTTTACTTTTTAGTTTCCTGTTGATATATTTTTATTTTGATATTTATACCATTATCAAGTATCAATAAATGCACTACCAACAAACACTGTTACAATTCTAAGTGTCACAAAAAAAATACAAACAAACTCTGGAACGGTATTTTCGAACGAAGGTAATAAAAGTGAGTGGCCAAACAAACGTATACAGTTGATTCAACTAAATATTTTGTTGACAGTCTAATTTATTTTGCCCCAACACAGAGGATTAGTTCATCAAAGCATGCCTTTTGCTACACGAACAAAATTCTTTTGTTGCTTTTCAAGTTTTGTTTACCCAACCAAATATTTTGTTGGTGCAACTAAATATATTTTTGGCCATATACAAACAAGTATTTCGGTGGCTGGAACAAACCTTTCTCTCAGTGCGAAAGGATACAATGTAATCAGAGAAGTATATCCGCAGCAGAACTTTCAAAAGTGCCCAGTTTACCGCGAAAAGTCTACAGATTCTTTGAAGCTCACATTAACATATTGCTTTATGAATGAGTTTACCAACGTTTTTGATTGGCCTGAAGATTTATTTAATCACAGAAACATGCCGTATCTATGACGGCAGTTTTCGTTGGAGGGTTTTGGAGTTGAATCCGTGATAAGGCTAGGGTGTTGTGAAGACGATTTAACTGTTGGTTGAGGGAAATTTGCATGTAGTTATCATTGGGGAGAATCAGGAACAACGTTGATGGTGTTGAAAGCAGTCAACGTCAATAAAGGAGAATGTTGTTCGTCGTTACGGATCAAGTGACCTGTTATCCCTCGAGAATTGCAACTTTCTTGCAAAGCTTCACATGCCCTGCCAAGGCTGAATCGGTTATTTCATCGACACAGGTTTCCAGTTTGTGTTGCATTGTAAAGAGTTTCCTGACGTTATCGGTTAACCAGAAAATAACTATGATACTGCAAGTCAATATTATGGAAGACATGAAGACCGTAAACTTCTAACGTACTGGGCGCATATAGGAGGCGATGTTACGCAGATAAAGTACTTTCAAAAAAATATACTTAGGAAAGCATTTTTTTTTTTTTTTACAATAAGGGTTCCTTGATAGATGTGTCATGCTTGGGTCTCAAGATTGGAAAACATTTTCAGAGGGAATGATGTGCTGATAGTGTGTCCAAAGAACTTGGACGGAATAACATTAAGAGGAACGTCACTAGACAATGATAGAAACCACGAGTCAAGTTTTGTAGTGATTTATATAATGTCAGGCCTTTATGTCAGAATAACTAAAGCAAATCAATAAAATAAGAGCGTTTTCTACGAGAAAATCAAATTGCTGTTATTTTATTTTTAAATGTCACGTTAATGATTTGTCAGTGTAGTATTGGGAGTTCCTAGTAGTTTTGATGACAGGCACATCTAAGGAAAATTACGAATATCCACTGAAGGAGAGTTTGGCCAAAAATTCAAACCTTTCTACGTCAATTAAAAAACACTTGTTAAAAAAAAAGTTTTTCCCGTAGAATTTTTTTCCTCTAACTCAAAATACAAGTGTTTCGAGTGAGCCGAGAAAAATAAGTAACTTCGGTTGTCAGTGGCCAGCCATTCGCGGAAATTCCTAAACTAATTAATAGTTTCATAATTTTTTGTCAGTTTTTAAATTATGCCTTATATACCAACAACTGTAGAGACATAGAAAAGCTGAAAAAGTAAAAATATTCAATTACAAAAAAAATAATTAAAAGTACAGCAACACAACTACTTGCTTTTTAAGAAGGAAAGTGAAAGCAAATAAATTACATGTTGGCGTACCCATTCTTGATTGGTTGTGCGTGGCATTGGGAACGGACCTAAAATCTGATTCGGTGCACTGCATGCTGCGAAAGAATCCCTGTTGGTTGGGTTGCCAGCTGGCGAGTAGGTTACGAGGCGCTGATTGGAGAACGGCGTTCCGGCATTTTGCCGGTGTGTGCGGCTGGAGTTCGCAGAGTAAGCGGTTGCTTCGCCTCTACATTATTAAGGGTTCAGCCTGCCTGGTGCTCGAACTGGGTCGCAAAGTGTTCGAAATCCCGGTTTATTGACGAAACTAATAAACGTGCCCCCAGTATATTAGCCAACGAAAAGACATCACATCCCAGACGAGGAAGGAATAGTACTTTAAAGTTATAGGCTATTAACGGTAAAGTGAGCACTTTTGAAAGCCCTCTCATTTGTTATAATAATCAATAAATATATTTTATTTTAGTCTTAGACATTAACTTCCGAGTGCGGTGGAAATACACACCATGTTTATACTTACATGGCCATATTGATTTAAAAAAGGTGGTTAAAGGATAAAAAATTACTGGAAGGAAAAAGTTACCAGGGTATCGAAAGTGCTCACTTTACCGTGAACAGCCTATAGCAATCATTCTGTAGATATTACTCTGGAGCGCTACAATGTAGATAATAACTGCTTTTTCAGACTGCCGTATCTTAAAACATACTAGCCGGACACGAGCCAAACTACGATAGGAGCCTGTACTGAACTTTGCTACAGACTTTTCAGCAATACAATTGTAGGGTCACAGCTGAAAGTGCCATAGCTACACGCAGCACTACGAGAACACTGCACGCCAGTTCAGAGCCCTGCGCGTAGCGGCGATGGTGCTATTGTAGCGCGCGCCAGTTAACCTATATAGTTCCCACGCTTCTCGGCCAAAAAAGGACAAAAACTATGCAGACAGGTGGGACCCTGAAGGGGAAAGTATCTTTGCAATCTTGGATTTACGTATTTTCCTCGATAACTTAATTTTCGGAGTCAATATTTAAAAACTAATCTGGTCAAGACATAGGGAACATCCTAACAGTTATTTCGAAATTCAACTTATTATTCATACATGATTAGTTTCACATCTGTAACCGTAATAAATATTACCTTATTATTTAACAATGCCAATCCCACATGGGAAAATACAGGTATCACTGAAACCAGACAAGTTTCAAAGTAGTCCTCTACCTCATGTCTAGCTTTGATTTTTTGTCTGGTTATAAATTCTCATTACGAAGATATGTAAGAAAAATCGACGATGGAATGGATACTAACTACCCTCTTAAATACTCTGAGACCGAGGGGTTGTGTCGAAGAAGAGGAAGACGACTTGCTAGCACCAAGTGCACATTCGCGCTGCGTCGCGTATGCATGCGTGGACGCATGCTGTAACGCCATTTAGCTGCTGGCATAAGATGTTAGTTTGGCCAATTTGGCGATATACAGATTTTGAATATTCGGTGCCATAAACTGAACTAACAGTGTATAAGGGTTGTGCAAAATTAAAAGCAGATTTCGAAGTCAAATATATTTCTATTTAATCAGATAGAGGTACAAAGCCTACAAAAATTATGCCATCTTCTTTACACCCAGCATGGGATCTAACAGCTCTGCGCATTGGTAACCAAATATTATACACTCTATAAACATGTAACAAAATAATACTGCCCAACTGCTAAGAAATTTTACCATCACTAGAGATGCAGTATTGTACTTCAGACCATTTGCAACAAATAAGTGCATGCAGTAAGTTTAAGATAGATTGCCATTTACAATTATATCACAGATGACAAACATAACTTAATGGTGTGAATGATAATCATGGTATTTTTCAATTTGCTATTCCACCAAACAGAAAACACATTATATAAATTCCGTTGATTCACCATTATAAGGGACATGATTACTATAGGTTAATGTCTTTCAATGCACACCAAAGTTTTTATATGTGTCAGCCAATTAATATAATAAAGAATGTAAAAATTATGTTGCCTAAAGTCGCCAAAAAATATTATTAGAATTCTTAAAAATAACACACTCATTCATTTTACACAGCTTAAGCAGACTCACTGTATACATTTTTACTTAAAAAAAACTACAGCCAATTAAGGAACATGGCTTGCATTTAATTGTGCCTATGAAGCCAATGCATTAAAAATTGCAAATGTGTGTCAAACACACACAATATAAATTATCACATATTTATACATTTTATATAAGTACTAAAAATTGCAACAGACAGGCCTTTCTGTAATTGCTCCAAATACCTCCTATTTATACTACTTGAAACAGACACGCCCCAAAAGTCATAATATAAACGTCTGTAACCCATTAACTCATATTAACTGTAGTTATTTCCTGTGTGTAGTGTGGAACAACACGTTATATCCCCACTACCATTAAAGATAAAGATAAATTCTTAATACAGTTAATTGAAGCAAGTGTGGTTTCAACATGCGGCAGTTAGGCACATAGTAAAAATGACGCAGGTTACCTTGAAGCAGTTTCTTATACAAATCGTACATCGGGCTTCCCCCCATCTGGTCGATTACGGCGATTGATAGGACGTCAGCTAGGCCCCCCCTTGCCGGACTAGACAAGGTTGATGCAGGAACATTGCATCAACAATGTTGCACAGTTGATAACGAATAGAAACACATCGGCGCCTCCCATGACGCATTTGACCCGCTGCACACACTGATAGCTTAGCGCATAACACGTTTATTATCCCCAAAACCACGAGTCACTGGAGCATGACACCAAATTAATTCTCCTCATACGAACCCTTAAATAATGACCATCAATCCTGAAAGATGTATCAGCAACATATTTAGTTTCACAAGATAGAGCTCACTGAATATCTTTTACAGTGCCGAGGATAACCAGTGCGCTCATTAAACGCCATATCAACTTTAATTGCGCCAGCAATTCCCTAAGTACATAATTCCTGTTAGCTTAGTGTAACTGCTTGCACAGCACCCGTCTGCCGAAAGTCTATTCTCTCAACACGAGACAAAATATACGCCGATCCATACTACGGCGCACACACTCGACCATGCAACAGGTGCTTGATCCCGCCTGGCGCATGCAGTTCCCGATCAATACTTTGCCCCCATCGCTCTTCCGCCGCACGACTACTTCACCCCGCAGCACGTGTCTACTTCCCGATCAATACTCTCCTCGACCTCGGCCCGCGAGCAGCTACTAGCCTTCACTGCGCATGTCACATCGTGATCAATATCAGGCACCGACTCCCTCCCAACAAACTGCTAGACAACCTCTCTAGCCCGTCGCTAGACCACAGCACCGCATGGCGCGCACAACTCCCACAACCACGTGGCGCATACCTGAACTACCGGTGCGAATAGACAGATAAGCCAACCCAACGAACACAATTTGCTTATCAGCGCAGCCACATATTGAAATACGCCAGCGTTACACACAATGTGACGTAAAAACGTCACAATGCCGAGCCCCGTTACTAATTAACACACTATGTGGTAATGGCGAAGCTAGTTACTACACTCTCGTGCCGAACCACAAGAAACACCAGGACGTGCGCGCACGTAATTCAGTTCTGCGCAGTAGACACTATGAGGCAGAGCACATGTTGAGGCTGACTACTGCATTTGGATCGTGCATATGTCACGTGAATGCGCTACTCATACTACATCGTTTCTTACACTAGTAATTCACACATGCTGTTGAGGTTCTACATTTCCGTCAGAGATACATCAAGTGTTGAAGCGGTATTTGTTTTATGAGAAATTATCGCCTTCATGTATGACATGTACATACACATATGCATGTAGCACAGTCATTAAGATCGTGAACGGCATGATGCATGTGTTTTTAAAATACACATCGAAATTCAAACCACAGCATTTATGGGCTAATAATATAAGCCATGAATCCTAGTAGTAAAATGTCAGGAAAATTTCATATATTATTTTTAAATTGAAATTTAAGTTAGTAAAACAGCGGCAGAAGTCCGCTACATAACGTATCTGCATACACAACAAGTTGCATATCACGAAGGCGAACGGAACTGGCACGCCATGTGGAGAGCACGTGCACATAGGACACCATAAACTTGAGGTAGGTGGGCACCACTAGTGGTTGCTTATTAGTACACGTGTGTCAAACTACATGAACAATGGGAGATTAGAAATTGAGTAGTAAAGGCTGTCAGAAGAATTTGCATTTTATTTCCAACACACAAACAGCAATATTGGTGACGTAGGGTCTGTACGTATTTTCATGGTGGTCTATGTACAGGCGGTCGCCGCATGATGCGCCAGTTCCGTTCACCTTCGTGAAATGTATCTTGTTACGCTTGGATGTGTGTGACTTTACGGACTTCGGTGCTGTTTTGCTGACTTCCATTTAAATTAAAAAATATTAGATGAATGTTCCGAACATTTTGCTAATAGGGTTAAGTGTTTATATTAGCGCATATATGCCTTGGTTTGAATTTCGACATATATTTTAAAAACACCTTTACACATACATACACTCAAGAGCCAAAAAAACTGGTACACCTGCCTAATATCATGTAGGGCCACCGCGAGCACGCAGAAGTGCCGCAAGACGACGTGGCATGGACTCGACTAATGTCTGAAGGTATGCAGGAGGCAATTCACACCATGAATCCTGCAGGGCAGTCCACGAATCCATAGGAGTGCAAGGCGGTGGAGATCTCTTCTGTACAGCACGTTGCAAGGCATCTCAGATATGCTCAATAATGTTCATGTCTGGTGATTTAGGTAGCCAATTGATGTGTCTAAAGTCAGAAGAGTGTTTCTGGAGCCACTCGGTAGCAACTTTCGATGTGTGGAGTGTCGTATTGTCCTGCTGGAATTGCCTACATCCGTCGGAATGCACAACGGACGTGAATGGGTGCAGGTGATAGGACAGGATGCTTACGTATCTGTCACCTGTCAGAGTCGTATCTAGACTATCAGGGGCCCCATTTCACGCCAAATGCACACTCCCCATACCATGACAGAGTCTCCACCAGCTTGAACAGTCCCCTGTTGACATGTAGGGTCCATGGATTCATGAGGATGTCTCCATACCCGTACACGTCCATCCAAACGATACAATTGGAAACGAGACTCGTCAGACCAGGCAACGTGTTTCCAGTCATCAACAGTCTAATGGCGGTGTTGGCGGGCCCAGGCGAGCCGTAAATCTGTGTGTCGTGCATTGAACAACGGTACACGTGTAGGCCTTCGGCTCCGAAAGTCCATATCAATGATGGTCCGTTGAATAGTTCGCACGCTGGCACTTGTTGATTCCCTAGCATTGAAATCTGCGCCAAGTTGAGAAAGGGTTGCACGTCTGTCGCGTTTAATGATTCTCGTCAGTCGTCGTTTGTCCCGTTCGATCACGATCTTTTTCCGGCCGCAGATATGTCGAAGATTTGATGTTTTACGGGATTCCCGATATTCACGGTACACTCGTGAAATGGTCGTACGCGAAAATCCTAATTTTATCGCTATCTCGGAGATGTTATGTCCAATCTCTCGTGCACCGACTATAACACCACGTTCAAACTCACTTAAATCTTGATGACCGGCCATTGTAGCAGCAGTAACCGATCTAGCAACTTTGCTATACGCTGGTTGTTTTATATAGGCACTGCCGACCGCATCGCGTTACTCAGATTGGTTCCATACCTCTGTTATTTGCGTACGCATGCCTATACCAGTTTTTATTTGGCTCTCTAGTGTATATACTACAGCATATACAAAATGCGCCATTTATCTTGACCATCCACAGTAACTCCGTACCGAGGCTCCAAAAGAAAAAGTGTGCCACACAAAGATTGTATAACTGGAAAGGGGAAATAACGCTGCTGGGGAGTCAGCCTTATAGCATTATTTATTAGTGAAATATGAGTACTAACATAAGTTTTCTAAATGGAACCATGTATCTATTCATCAATAGTTCAATGAAGCTCGTCAAAACCTGTTAAAAAATGTATTACAATGTACCAGTCGAATAAACAGATCGTTAGAATCCGCAACATACTCTGGGACTCGTAAGGGTTCATGAAGATCCATTATGTGATGCCTTACAGCACGATTGCGCTGCATGGTACAGTGCAGTATGACGCTGATGCTCTGCATTGAAGTAGAGGTGATGCAAACAGTGCAGGTACCCAGAGTTGCGTACCCCATTCTATAGAGGTGGCGCTTAGAGGAAACAAAGGAACACACATGAGGTGACGACTACTCAATCAGTCATCCGTGTGCAGTCGAATACAGTATACTACAAGGTGAGAATTGTCGTAAAGAAAATGTACTATAACAGCGAGAAGGTAGACATTCTGCTCATCAATGGAGAATGTAAGTTATTAGATGAGTGTGTTCGTATTATTTTTAATTTTATAGTGCAGCGTAGTACATTCAAGTGAGTTGTACTGAAACACATACACACAGTTCTGTTATTAACATTATCGATAGCTTGGTTTGCTCACATGTCGTTCATTCTTTTGAATGTCGGTGTAATGCTGATCAGGCGGAGCAACTCTACAGAGAGCGACATCCTGACAAGACGCCGCCGTCCGGACGGATGTTTTCCAGTCTCGTTGGGAAACTTCGTGTAACAGGCAATTTGAACCCACAGCAACGCAATCGTCGTAGAACTCGCACAGATGAAGCTGCTGAGGTTGCTGTTCTCGCTGCTGTAGCAGTTAATCCACACATCAGCACACGCCAACTTGAGGCCGACACTGGCATTCCGAAAACGAGTGCACATCGCATTCTTAAGCGTCATACGTTCCATACGTATCATGTACACTTACACCATGATTTGGAAGGGAATGATTTCCAAAATGGTGTAGAGTTCTGTCAATGGGCACAGCATCAAATTATCGCCTACTCAAAAGTTTTTTCAGATGTTCTTTTAACCGATGAATCGTCGTTCTTCAACTCAGGCCAAGTGAATACGAGGAACATGCATTATTGGGGCGTCGAGAACCCACGATGGCTTCGACAGGTGGACCATCAGCATCAATGGAGATTTAACATCTTGTGTGGGATGGTTGGCAATAATTTATAGGGCCTGATTTCGTGAATGGTAATCATAACGGCAAGGAGTATTCCACCTTCATACAAACAATTCTTCCCGGTTTTCTGGAGTAGATACCTCTAAGGAACAGAATTATAATGCGATAACAGCACTATGGATACCCAGCACATAATGCAGTGTACGCACATCGTGTTCTGGACCGAAAATATCCTGGTAAGTGGACTGGTCGTAAAGGGCCAATTCCGTGGCCTGCTCGGTCTCCTGGCCTTAAACCCTTGGACTTTTTTCCTTGGGGTTACCACAAAAGCGCTGTCATTCGAGATATTCCAACAACTCCAGAGAACACCCAGGAACGTATTGTGCGTGTTTGTAATGCTCTACAGCAGGCAACACTAGAAGTATCAGTATTGTTTCATCCAGCGACTGAACTTGTGTATCGCTGGAACATCTAATGTGAATATTATATCCCTCGCAGTACCCATATGGACAGTACTACAATAGTAGAGATCCCACTTTCTGTGTCGTACTTAATGTTCATATTATGAAAGTGTCCATTGTGCTGCATGTTTAAATAGGCCTTGAAGAGATTCATAGAACTAATGATGAATTTAACATGTTGCCATTTAAAAACTGATGTTAGTACTCGTATCTTACTCGTAAATAATGTTATAAGGCTGACTCCCCAGTAGTACAGGATGAGCAAAAAAGAATTCCCCAACTTTGAAGGTCTATAATATCAAAATCAAACAACCTACAACCTTGATTGGCCAATCAAATGAACCGTGGAACCGTGAAGTTTGTTAACCATGCATTCATACATGTTTAATATGACCACCATGAGCGGCCTGGACTACATCTACGTGATAATCAAACTCATTCCACACTCTTGTCAGCATGTGCGGTGTCACGGTTTGGATAGCGTTCGTAACTCTCGGTTTGAGGTGGTGAGGGCGTAGAGAGCTCGCATTCGACACGTCAATGTGAAGGGGACGGTCTGATGTTTCCTTAATGGTGCGCCACCCCATTGGCACCTAGCTGTTCGCGGATACATGAACGAGACGTTGCAGCAACGATGGATTGGTCGAGGAGCAGCTGGTGACCAGGCTCTTCATCACTGGCCCCCAAGAAGCCCGGATCTTACCCCGTGCGATTTTTTTCTATGGGGGTACATAAAGGATCAAGTGTTTCGTTCACCATTGCCGGCTAACATTGATGACCCTTTACATTACAAGACACGTAACATTTTTTACCTTTGTCTTATTTTATATATATTCCTGGAAGTGTTCTCCGTCAGACACATGTTGAGCCTTTAACGTACATATGGTAACTACGGTCGTGCTAAGAGCAGGGAGGATGAAGACAAGGAAGTGAAAGAGCTCGGGTTGCGGCTGCATCGACGGCAGACATCAACACATCATATCTCCCCTCTGGCGGGGCGTCATTTCCGGCGGACAACTTCCTGTGCCGCCCGCGCGAGAACCTTCCTCTCCCCTCTTCACTTCTCATAGACTGCAGCAGCCTTCCTTTATGCGTGCCGCATCGTCTGATATACAAACTAGACACGTGCAGGGTCGCAATTTTACTCCCTTGTTTCTTTGCTGCTAAACGGGACTAGCTCATTCTTTTAAGCCCGAAGATAGTCTCACGATCGATTCGTGTACGTAAAAAACGTCTTCGTAGAACGTGTGCAATAATGTGTGGTTCACAGTGAATTTACTCGTGTAAACTCAACCAATCGCATGCGACTAGATATTAACTTAATTTTATTGGAGTAGTGGTTTAATAGCAAATAACATTCCATTTCATTTTATCTGCATCCATCTTCTGTATGTACTTGCTGCACATAAAAAAAAAAAAACCAATACCAAATTAAAATACATTTAATTGCTTCAATATAAGTATTTTTTTTCAGTGAGCAAAGGAAAATGAAAATGTGATTTTTCTTTAGTAAATAAGATATTATGTTAAATTCTATACACTACTTCTTATTATTATTTTCTCCTTCAATTCTATTGGCTGAAGTCATTACGTACACGATACAAAATAAAATATCGCCATTTCCTACGTCATTATTTAGAAAGCAAAACCTCGATTCGACAAATATTCTTAAAATTGCACGTATTTCACATATCATTCCTTTTCAAATTTCGAATGAATTATCTGAATATATTCCAAAACATTCTGTAATAACATATTCTTATTTCAAACGAATTTCTCTCAAAATTACAAATAAAGAATGCTATTTGATGCACAATTCTAATTTATTAAATTCTATCAGTGAGCTAGTAAGGTTTTAATCTGTTTTAGGGTTCTAGGGATATGGTTGGCATATAAATAAATATTTTATGGCTTCAGTTCCTAAAATTTGTCTTTGCTCTATGGGAAGGATAATGAATTATCGTGCTGGTAAAGTAAGGGGCCTTCTCGGAAATGTTAAGACAGCGTGGAGAACACGATATTTTCCAAAACATTTTGGTATGTGTCAGGGTAAATCGAACCATCTAGTAAAACTAATGGCCCGTAGCCAAACGAAGAGAAACAAGCCCAGAATATTACACTGCGGCCACCAGATTTGAAAGTCAATGCAACACCCAAAAGCACCGTTCGCATGACATCCGCTAGATCCACACACACTCGTCGAATGCCAGATCGCGTCAAGGCTGTTCGTGTTAAACTGAGCAACTTCAAAACGAACATAAGAAGAAAAAAAAAACTAGCACTGCCCGTAACTACATACATGCACCCTGGCACACGACCCCGCAGTTAAGTACAGTAGTTATGGTGCCGGTACGTGGGACAAGTAATCCGTCTCTACTTCCGTCAGTGGAACACTTATTCTAAAACAATAAAGACCTCAGTCAGGTGGTTAGGAATGCTGTTATTTGGGTTTGCAAAATAAATTGTTAACAGATTTAGTTTTCTGTGTTTAATTGGGGTCCAAAATGTATTGATTCTCTTTTTCTTCCTTTCAAAATACAAGTCACCCAATAAATACAATGTGATTATTTAAAAAAATTTACAAGAAAATATTTCTAAGTTATACAGAGAACGACTACTGCATATCACAAATTTGAACTGTGAATTTAGATTAAAAGAAACCCCGAAGGGTAAAAGGTTTGCATATCTCTAATGACATACTTGAGCAGCCCCCCCCCGACACCTTTTTTATTTCTCGTCTCTAATCACCTCGACGTCGACGAGACGTTAAGCCCAACTACCTACCTACCCCTCCCTTCCCCCCAAGTGGAACCAGAGTTCCGTCCTACATAGGTCACTCTCTGCTTCCCTCTCAAAAGAGGATAAGCCAACCATTATATCTCTTCCAAGTTTCGTTCTCGAACATTTTTCCACATTCATGAAGTGAGGCAGCACCCCACGTTGACGTCACATGCCACACATACACCTCCAGAAGTTCTTGAATATGGCAGAGGGAAAAGGGGGAGGGCGACCCGCCGAGGAAGCCAGCAAGCCGGCCCGCGTTCAGTACAGCACCAGCTCGCCCGCCGACAGTGGCGACGGCGCGGGCAAGTACAACGGGGCACTCACACCCAGGTAAGACTCCACGTCCATGGCGTCAGCAGGCAATCCATGTAGTTTCTAGTAGAACAGCAATATTAAAACGGGTGCTCACGTAGATGTGACACTGTCACACAGTTATTAATACTTTGATGTGGTTTTGTGAAAGTAATATTTATATTTATAGCCAATAGAGTTAGTATTTCTTGTTTTATACGCACACTGAAGTATGACTTTGCGTATTAGTAACACATTTTAAATCCTAACAATTCTATGGTTTCACTTGGGTGGTGTATGAATAAATTGCTCAGGCCCACGACAATGCTACACATATGGTGGAAGGGAACAGAATTATAAGTAAAAATATTAGCACGTGGGAATCGTGCCGGACGAAACCGCTGGACGGTGGATTATTTTTTGCGTAATGCAACATTTGGGTGAATGAAGTGTAAAGAGATCTGGGTGGCTCTTAACAGCGAGGTCTTGAGATCCAATGAGGGTGATTGAGGTGAGTATGGAGCGGCGCCGGAGTGAAAGGGTGGGGAAACGAGAGATCCCCGAGAAAACCCGCCGACCAGCGGCATCGGCCGGCACGATTACCACATGCGAAAATCCGGTGACCCAACCGGTGATTGAACCCTGTGCCTTGGTGGGAGGCTTACAACATTTGGTTGCGGCAACATTGCTTAGAGACTTTGTTAAATTAACACTTCAACAATATGTTTGCATCATAGTAGTATAAGAATTTAAAAACGGTTAACATTATTAACTTTGTCACAACATTATTAATTTTAGTATAACATGAATGTCTAAAGAAATGGCCCAATAGTTTTTTTTTTGTTGCAACAACATTTGGCATTTTTCTGTGTGGCGTGGCTAACGGTGAACTGAGTCACGTTTAATGCGAATGTCCTGACCGAATGCCCGAATCAGTGGGCCCCTTACAATCACGAACATTTCGAATGCACACAACTACTGGGCGAGGTGACGCACTGGTAAACCCCCAGACTCGCATTCGGGAAGGTCTGAGTTCAATTCCCGATCCGGCCATCCTCATTTCGGTTTTCCATGGATTCCCGAGATCACTCCTGATGATTGCTGGGATGGTTCCTTATTGCAGACCATGGTCGACTCCTTCTCAGTTTCTGCTTCTCCGAGCAACTTTCTCCGTCTCTAATGACCTCGCTGTCGACGAGACGTTAGGCCTTACCTGCATACAACTATTTCCCTTAACTCATGACAGCAAATACATGTATAGTGATCAAAATGTTGTGCCTTTGCTGTACGAATGAGTGCAAAAAAAATGTTTAACAGACGAATTTCCCACTTCATCTTAGAACGAGCTTTACTGTCATCTGTTGGGAAAAATGCAAAAGAAGGAAAGTGTTCCCATGGAATTGGAAAATTGTAAAGTCAGGAAAAAAATATTTGAAAACGGACGAAAAATGCTATGGTTAGTATAAACATTTTCTCATAAATTTAGCCATCGCCGGACACGAAACGGCGATGAGAAACTGCATTTTGATGCACTTGTTTTCGCGATTGTCTAGGTACGCTTACAAAAAATTTGATAAAAATTACCCATGATCCTGCGGAAGATCAGATTGTGTGAAGAGGTGTTTGCCAAAGACACGTCCTCTGCGATGAGTAATGAAACTTGGAGCGTTTTGAATAATTTGGATATCTTACAGCATTTGTCGATTTTGCAAGACCAAGCGCAACAAGAGAAAAGTTGGTGCTCTTTGGCACCGGTATATCTGGCAATGTGGGCGTAGTTCTCTCGAAAAAATATGAAATCATTCAACATTTTTCCGATCTTCAAAACGGGGTACAAACACATTAGGTACAACGGAGAAGCTTCTGGGAACGAATATCGGATACTCTTTACAGATGGAAATATTTTTATTTGCGATTCTTTGGGTCAGGCAATTTTAAGAACGAAACTCTGAAAATCAAACCTCACGATGGCAAGACGAGTTTTACCATGTCTTTTTCCATAAACGGTGTGGATTATTCGGTCCCGATAAACAAATTTGAACTAAATTCTAACGAAATGTATTCATCAAAATGCAAAAAGAAATCCTTTACGATAGCAAAAACCAAAATAATAAATGCGCACTATTGCCTACTCGAGATTCGCCGGTGTGGATCCCGGACCAGTCACATTCGTAGCTCTAAGCGTGATGCATCAAGCTTAATGCGAAGAAACGAATGCCGTATTGAAAAGTTCAACGTTCAAAGAGCTGTGGTGCAAAGAAATACAAAAAGGATTCAAAAGAAAAAAGTTCAAATTTAGAAAAGAGATATACAAATGCAGACGAAAGACTTCCGAACTAGATCCAAGTGTTCTCACAATATCTGCTCTGCGAAAGCTTATATCGAATACCGGTTGAAATACGCCAAATACATGCTGTCTTGTTATTGTCAACGCTCGTACGTTCGATTAACATGGGAATCTAAAATTTATCGTAAAGTGCGACAGACAAGTTGGTATCCAAAATCATTGTCACCGACGACGAAAAGAAAATTGCTGTGTTTTCCGGCGATCTATCAGCTTCAAAAACGACTTTCATGGGCAGGAACAAACGACCGAATTGCGTAGAGTTACTCAGTTTCTAAACGATAAGAAAAATGCAGTGTGTTCGAAACCGATGCGTACCTAACAACCCGTTCTTGTTCTGTCTGCGTAGACAATATTTCTCTATCCTAACTAATATTATAAATGCGAAAGTGTGTTTGTTTGTCCTTATTTCACGTCGTAACGGAGCAACGGATCAACGTGATTTTTTGTACAGAGATAGTTGGAGGGCCGGGAAGTGACATAGGCTACTTTTTATTCCGAGAAAATATCTCATTACCTCGGGGAAATTCTTATTGGAAAATTAAAAAGAACACAAACGGAGTAACAATGCAACGTCGCAACCGAGCAACAGATCGACGTAATTTCTCACACAGAAATAGTTGGAGTGCTGAAAGGTGATATTGGCTACTTTTATCGCGAGAAAATATCTCAAAAAATTTACAAACAATAACAGTGAATCAAGTCGGAAAAAAGTTTGCCGCCAGCGCTCTCTCTTGCAATACGCTGTCTAAATCGTTAAAGATGGAACGATATCATGTAGTATAGAAATGTGTAGAATAAAAAGACCTAAAAAAATCCCGCGGTAGCATATATCTATATATAACAGAGAAATACTAATAAATGTTTTTACCATTTAACTCACCGATACGTTGAGTTTATAACATGTATAGAGTATAGAATATTAACACTAAGTAAAATTTAACTTTATAAAAAAAAAAACCTAAAAAATAATTCTGTAGTCCACGCGAGCGGAGCCGTGGACACAACTAGTCTTCCAAGAATAAAACATAGAACATAGAGACCGGCGAAAATGAATTCATTATCACAGATCTCAAGTTTGCCCAGACTGTAAAATCGTGTGGAATCGTTATGTTAACGCTGCTAGAAACATCATTAGTGAGTGGAGAGAGATTTGGGTGGTTCTTAACATCGAGACCTTGAGAGCCAATTAAGGTGAAACGAGGTGAGTATGGTGCAGCGCCGGAATGAAAGGGTGGGAGAAAGGGGAGATCCCCGAGAAAATTCGCCGACCACAGCATCATCCGGCATGATTCCCACATGACGAAATCCGGGAGGGACCCCCCCCCCACTAGGAATAGAAACCAGGTTCACCTAGGTAGTCTAACAGCTACACCACCGCGGCACCGTTATCATCTTTGTCGGTCTGAGGGTAGTCGATTTCCATCGAAGACAACCATCGTTGCATGAGTTTGTTTGTCTGACCGAGTTTAGGCCATTGCACATAAGGTTCAAACTCTTAACTTTCGGATCTCAATTATTGGTAGAGACCTGGAAATTTCGCGGATTAATTTGAAGACAAGTTAAACTTTAACGACATATACATAGGATTATCTGCTTCTATTGGACCACAGTTTGTTAGACACGCCCCGCACCACGTTCAACCAATAACGAACCTACCAAGAAAACAAGTATCGAATCACATGCTGCCTGGTCTAGAGTTAAATTGGAGCAACAGCCCCAATGAACAACTTAAAGAAACTCGAATATACAACGGATTGCGGAGTCTAGCTTGATGCACGATCAATCCGCGAAATTCCCGGGTCGCAAACTATGAGTGATGAAGTGTTAAAGACGTGTGTAAGAGTGTAAAATGGCGGCTGGTGTGTGCGGTAGGGTTTAGAAAGTAGTGCGAGGCGGAACACGAAAGCGCGCAGGCCGGCCAGGTCGGGAAAGCGAGGCGAGGCACCTCGTTGCAGCACAAGGGTGCGGATACAGCTTGTGGGCGGCGCTCTGTTCCGCGCCGTGACCAACCAGAACAGCGCGTGCCCCAGTCCGCCACTTCCGCACGCAACTTGCTCGGCCCGCGCCTCATAGTCGCGTCTTCTTCACAGCCTCTTCACGGTAAAGCGAGCACCTCTGAAATCAACCTTCGAAAAAAGGTCACTGCACGTTTACTACATAGGAGTCTATCGTACACACTGGCATACAGGTTCGCAGTTAACTTGCCAGCTAATCAACTAAAATAGTTCCAAGCCTACGAGTGTAATGTTTAAATTGATGGCACTTTTCCCTGTTTTATACACTTTGTGCACGAATTGGCATATATATAATCCATTCACGGTTACTTACAACTTTTCTGGAGCCCTGCTAAAGGCCTACTTTCAGGATATTCCTCCACCCCATTGATAGTTGTATGATCGAGAGCATTCGTTTTTGTTACATAAAAAACTAGCTTAGGTCTGCGACTTTGTCCGCGTGCAATTCGTGTTTTCGTTACAATATTTTTTTAATAGGAAGTATGCCTAGTTAATAGAACCGGTTTTACTATGGGTTTGGTTCTAAGAAACTGTAAAACATGTGTTTAATTATTAATTTTTTACAGTACTTTCACGAAGTTTCGAATTAATAGGACCGTCTAATATTTTTTTCCATACAAACTTTGACACCCCATTTCACCCCTTTTGGGGTTGAATTTCAACCCCCCCCCTCCTAGTGGCTGCCTACATTACATAATGAATTTTTCCTCCAAATCCCATGTTTCTAGGATCAATGGTTGATACTGGGCATTGATATGTCACCCAGTCAGATTTTTTTCAATTACAAGGAAAGTTATTGTGCAAAATAATTGTTTAGTTATTTTAAAGTCATGGTTTATTTCATTTCATTAATCCCAAAGTACGTACTTAACTCAAGATGTGCCTCACTCTCTTACGCTTGACGTGTATAGGAGTATAACTTAAGAGGTATGGGGTATTCACGGTAAAGTGAGCACTTTTGAGTGAGTGAGTGAAGAGATTTGGGCGGCTCTTAAGAGCGAAGTATTGAGAGCCGAGTAGGGTGAATGAGGTGAGTATGGAGCAGCGCCGAAATGATAGGGCGGGGGAAATGGGCACGATTTTCCCATGTAAAAATCCGGGAGTGACCCGCCGGGGATTGAACCCAATTCGCCTTGGTGAGAGGCGAACAGGCTAACCGCTCAGCTACCGCGGCCCCAGAACTTTTGAAAGTCCTCTCATTTGGAATAATACTCTATAAATACATTTTATTTTAGCGCTAGACATTAACCTCCGAGTGCTGTGGAATATACGCCATGTGTTTATTACTTACATGGTAATATTTATTTTTAAAGTTGGCTACTGGATAAAATATGGCTGAAAGGGAAAAGTAACTGGGGCTTCGAAAGTGCTCACTTTACCGTAAACTGTTTATACGTAGCTAGCGGCCAGCGAACGCCTGCAAGCACTGCGATATGCAACTTGCGTAACAGTGAATTCTGTTAGGTTATGCTTCCACTGTAGGGTAATTTTACAGGCTTCGTATTGAATATTGTCACTGAAGAGCTGAGTAAGCATCACACCTGAAGGCGTGCTAGATACGAGCAGTACACACCATAAGGAGATACAAAAACAAATTAAGAGCGTGCATCATAGCAGGCATAATTCAACTCTTCCGCGGGCCTACGAGATGTTACATATGTGTGAAATGCGTTCGTTTTCGAGTGATGATTTGAATTTTCCACGGTTACGACGGGAGTCAAAGCGACAAAGTCTCTTGTCAATAACTACTGGTTGGTCATATTATTACAGCATGGAAGTTTGTGCAAAATACTCATCTACAAAATCATACCAAAATGGCGAGGAGGAAAAAAAAAACATTTCCAGCGCAGTTTTTATATATTTATCAATTAACATTTTAGCAAAGTTAAATATTAGGACTTTTTATTAACACTTAATCTACATTATGGTCCAATCAGAAATGATACTTGTACAATATTGTCTGTAATTTTCTGAATTTTGACCGACTGCATCGCTAAGTTTCCTGGTATGCGATGCAAGCTTTTAACAGAGAGAACGAATTAAATATTTGTTAAAACTAACATCCTATACTGCAACTGGGAAGATATCTAGGTTCTGCGTGTAAGCCAATTGACAACTTATTTTGAAGGGGTTTGATTTATAAATAAGATGTTTGAATGTTGGCAAATGTAATATTCAGCAATTTTTAGCTAACTTATAGAAATTTAAAACAATCATAATTTTTCTTGTGCAATGATTTTGTGGTTTTTAACTGTCATTATTAAAAAAAGTCACTCGCTATTTATTCTAAAATGTACGCATTGTATCAATTATTGCTGCATGTGATGGTTTTGTTGATTCAGATATAGCTAATAAAAGACACCCCATAGAAATAAAATAAATAATTCAAATTAATTTCTTTATTTTATACTTGCCAAGCGACGCCGAGCCCGAGCAAGATGGCGCAGTGGTGAACTACTAGACTCGCACTCGCGAGGACACAGGTTCGATTCACGATCAGGACATCTTAATTTAGGTTTTCCAGGGCTTTCCTAAACCACTCCAAGCGAATACTGCGATAGTTCCTAACCACGGGCCATGATGATTCCTACCCAGTTCCTAAACATAGCGTTCCTTTACTAAGGCCTAGCGCTGTTAGGGGGCACAAAAAAAAACAATTAAATAAATAAATATGTTTCGGAAATTCACGCACAGCGAGACCTTACCACAGCCACAGTACTATAGTCTATTCGCAGTATCTTCACACTTTTTAGATCAAACATTCTAAAAATCACTCCATCTATGATTTATTAGTTTCTTCACACTTTTTGAATCAAACTTTATAAAAATCACCCCATGTATGACGTTTCTGGTGGTTTCCTAAATACATCAATCATGTATCACAAGATTTTTATACTTGTGTTAACATAAAGGAGTATTGTTTTTGGTTAAACAGACCTTTTTCTCAGCGTTTCCAAATTATTTCAGGTGTGAAATTCGTCTTCTCGCAACTACAGGCGAATAAAAATAGTTAACATCACCTTCCAGCAACTTAGTGGGAACATACACACGCTTTTTATTTCGAACATTACAATGTTATGCTAATTAACAGACCTAATATTTCGAAGAATTACTCTAACAAAACAAATGTCATACTTTTGAAAAAGTTTTAGTAGCACCTGCTTGTACGTGAAATATCTTCCATCAAATAGTTTTTTAGCTCAAAATTATTTTTAACGTCCTATCGCGTCATTCTGTTTAAACCACTAAGTAAAAAAAATTAGTAGTCTTCCTCTAGAGCATTGAGATAAACTGATCAGGGTGTACGCAGGTAGATATATATATACAGTGTTAGGTTTCTGGACAGGAAACTTAGTCTCTGTCTCGCTTCAAATATTGCAACTTCATTATTTCTGTAGCCGCAGACGTGGATCTCCGTAGACGGTCACTCCGCAGTATCAGTATGACGTGGTAGAGTCTTCTCGGTGTCTTCCCTACTGAGACTCTGTGGTATTCGGTGCTTTTGCAGTTCCGTACACCATTTTCAAGCACTTGCGCAAATTTGAAACTATATTGGAACCCGGACGTCGTCGGATCAGGTTTCTTCGTACACTTCATGGCGTCGTGAGTCTTCCAAGATCAAACTCTCCTGATATACACTGAAGAGCCAAAAAAAAACTGGTACACCTGCCTTATATCGTGTAGGGCCCCCAGAGCACGCAGAAGTGCCGCAAGACGACGTGGCATGGACACGACTAATGTCTGAAGGTATGCAGGAGGCAATTCACACCACGAATCCTGCAGGACAGTACACAAATCCAATCTGCGCCTATTTGAGAAAGGGTTGCACGTCTGTCACGTTTAATGATTCTCGTCAGTCGTCGTTCGTCCCGTTCTTTCACGATCTTTTTCCGGCCGCAGCGATGTCGATATGTGATGTTTTACCTGATTCCCGATATTCACAGTATACGCGTGAAATTGTTGTACGCGAACATCCAAATGTTATCACTACCTCGGAGATGCTATGTCCCATCTCTCGTGCGCCAACTATAACACCACGTTCAAACTCACTTAAATCTTTATAACCTGCCATTGCAGCAGCAGTAACCGATCTGGCTGTCGACCGCATCACGTTATTCTGATTGGTTCCATACCTCTGTTATTTGCATACGCACGCCTATACCAGTTTTTTTTGGCTCTTCAGTGTACATTTATACGGACTCAGGGTTGCGGTGACTGAGCGGTTAGCCTGCTCGCCTCCCACCAAGGCGAACCGGGTTCAATCCCCGGCCGGGTGACTCCCGGATTTTCACAAGTGGGAATCGTGCCGTACGATACCGCTGGTCGGGGATCTTCCATTTCCCTCGCACTTTCATTCCGGCGCGAATCCATACTCACCTTAATCACCCTCATCGGCTTTCAAGGTCTCGCTGTTTAAGGCTCGCGCCTAGCTGACGCTTGAACTGCGTTGCAGAGTGTTTGAAATACACATTTCCCCACGAAACTATTGAACGTGATTCCAACTGCTGTCCCAAGAAAAGAACACACACTTCAGACGAGGGCTGTTGGGTGCTTTAGAAATGTAACGCACATTAGAAACACCAATTCAGAGTACTCCAAAGAGGCCAAAAACGGCTTTTTAAAAGTGCTGTAGCTCAAAAAGTACGTATCAGATTCATGCCAAACTTTGTACTCAAGGGTCTTGCATTGAACCTTCCTACAGATTTTCTACCAATAAAATAATAGGGTCACCGCTGAAAGTGCCATAGGTACACGCAGTGCGACGAGAATACTGCACGCCAGTTTAGAGCCTAGCGCTTAGCGGCGACGGCGCACTTGTAGCGCGTGGCAGTGTCGGCCTTATAGCCCCCGCGCTTCACGGCCTGAGACGCGGAAGGAAGCTCCAGGTAAGCGGGAGCCGCCCAAATCTCTTCACTCACTCACTCACTCATTACACGGACTCGGTTTCCTCACCTAATGAGGTGAGTCGGCTCGGCTCCTTGACCCTGAAATTCAAGATGGCCTCTAATCCGAATAGAAGTTAACTTTCAAAAAGAATTTGCAACAAACGAGAAAAAACATACATGCGAAAATATTATTGTTTTAGGCTAGTGCTGCGTGCGCTACAATGCGTTTCTAAAGAACCCAATAAATCATCTCAGAGCATTGTACATTTCCATAGACTCAATATTATCCCTAAAATATATCAATAAATATTCATAAAATACATATTCCAAATTCGGAAATTACTTTGTTAATTACGTGAGCAGTAAAATTAAGAAACATTAAAAATTAAAACAACAGACGTGTGAACAATAGGTGACATACAGAATATAATTTAAAAATAATGATACGTTACACTGTGTGTATTTTTTAACATTGTAAATAAATTAAAATATTATAATAAGTTATTCTATTTTTATCAAGACATTTATCTCTCACGAATTTGGATACGCCCTAGGCAGTTCATAACAATAGTTACTAATTAATTAATTTTTTAAACATAAACATTAGCTTTTTCCGGGGGAGAAACTTCTGGATCCCTCCCCTAGATGAATAATTACGGCAAGGGATTGGGTGTTACCATGTCAAAATATAAGGAGCGCGCCGTTTTTGCATTGCATCATAGGTTACATAACGACCGCCGTCCTGCGTCAGCGGCGTATTACGCACTTCTAGAGCTGCTTTGCACGGTAAAATGAGTTGGCGACGGAAAAGGCTTCTGGGAAGTGGAAACTGATTGCCCGCGAGAGTTGTCGCTTATACAGGTTACTGTATGAGGAGTTATGGTAGCGAGGGCCAAGGGCGTGTACACACACGTTGGCCCTGGCCGGACCACAGAGAATGGAAATAAAATATAGTCCATTCACGGTTGCCTCCAACTTTTCTGAAGCACATATAATGTGCTGCTTTCAGGATGCTCCTCCGCTTCGTGCGAACAAGGCTTAACTAAGTATAGAAAATTACACCAAACGGACAAAGCACCGCAATCGTGCGCACTTATTTTTAATAACATATTACATGAGAACTATTTCTTACTACGCGTTACCAACACGCCTATTTTATTTCCCCCATTTTCATTTATGTTAATTATAAATTAAATATAATTTATAGGTAAAATATAAGTAAAAGTTCAGTTTAACTAAAAATAAGGCACTTCTACTTTAACAGAAGCATAAAACCACCTCGTGTATGACATGCTTGGTTATTTCCTAACGTTTACCTTCTTTTGAGCTTTCCTGGTAACTTGTGTTAAAAGACGGCAGCTTTTCTTCTGCAGGGTGGCGCCTAGTATTGCTTACAAAGACTACGTTTATAGAGGTCGTGTCGGCGTTTCGGTTTTAAAAAAGTGTGAATCGGTCTTTTTTATTGATCAAATATAACGCATTTGCCAACATTTTACATTGCTGTTGTCTTATTTAACACGAAGCACGTGCACATCAACGTAATGTAAAAAGACACCATACACACCATAAACCAAACTAAAACTCACTAACGTATGATCAAAAAGCGAAAAATCAAATTTAATATCAAAACACTTTTTTTTTTTAATAAAGGTAACTATTAAGATTTGCGTTTTTTAGAGGAATAATAATCATTGATAAAACTTTGGGTAGAGTTATTTTGATAGCCTTTATAGTGAGTACGTCACTTTCAACATTGCCCGCGAAGGGCGTAATTTAGAGTCAGTCGCCCAAACGGGCTAGTGTCGCTTTTCTCGTCCTTTCATTGTGCGATGTATTTTTCAGCGCCGCCACTGCCTCTTCCCTTGTCCCTCCTGCAAAAGAACTCAGGATGACGAGAGGAATGGAGGAACGTCGTTTATAGCAGGGTCACCAACTTCCCGGCGCAAGTATTCCCAGCACGAGCCGCGGCCGCCGGCACCTGAATTCCAGCCAGCCTCGTCCTGCCCTCTCTTATTTATTTAACTGCTCCGTCTCTCTTGCGTGCACGACGTCTCGTTTTCTCTTCCTCTTCTCGTGCTGGCCATTCCCGCAGCACGGCCTCTTCCCCTCGCCAAGTTAGATCCGCACAGGGAAGTATGATGCACGGTGCGCCCCGTCCTCGCATACTTTGTAGTCTATCCATTGTTACTTCCAACTTCACTGAAAGTCTGCTCAAGTTATACTTTTAAACTATTCCTCCGCACATGCAGACAGAGCTTAACCGTGCCTACAAAATTACACCAAAAGAAGTTACGCACCGTATTCGTGCGCACTCACTGTAATAATATTTTTCATATGAACTATTTCTTACTAAGCATTATTAACATAACTATTTTCTCTCTGCTTTTATTCATATTAATAATAAGTGAAATTTTATAATTGCGGAGCCATAGTGGCCATCTTGGACGACATCACGCGGCAACAGCCTGCTCTGTCATTCCTGGCAAATGGCTGCCATCTTGAATGTCGCTACTTCATGCTCTTGCATTCTGAGTGGGTTTTTTTCAGAGTCCTCCCGATATCCTTTATTTTCTCAAGATCTCTCATTTCTTCGTATCGGAAGTCTTCACTCCACGCTCTTGCATTCCACGTGGAGGGTTTTCTACAAGCTATCCCTTCCAGGTCCCCACTATGACGCCAGAGTTTTCTCCATGTCATCCCTCCTGGCTACCTTCTATCCTGTAGGGTTGTCTCAGTGTTCTCACGGTCTCCTTCCTACCTCTCGTCCGTTCTACTCCTCGATGTCCCCACTTTATGCTCTTGCATTTTGAGGGGGNGGCGATTTTGGCAGTTTGTGAGTAAAAAGGAAAATTCCGAGGGAAAAGGGGGAAAATAGCTTCGTAACGTCATCCAAGATGGCCGGCGGATTATCCCCTTGTCCCCATCCCCCATACCCTGTCCCATAACCGACCATTTATAAATACTTTCAAATTTCATTTAATTACTGCATGCGCGTCTGTTGCCTTCTGTGCATAATCTAGTACCAAATGTGAAAACTATCGACAAAAGCAGTAATTATTTCACTCGTCTGATTGCGCTCAGGTCAGTGAGTTATACGGTTTAACCGTTTTGTTTACGTTTTTACAGGTATGTTTAAATGTTTGTGTTTACTAAACTTCGTTAATGTTGCATTGGTGATTTGGGTGTAAGAACAGACTTGATTTGGAAGATTAAATATTTTAAGAAGTCAAATGGCACCGTGTAATGGAGGCGTGATGCTAAAACACAAAGTGATAAGTTTAACGTATTAAAAAAAAGTGTCGAAAAATTAAAGTCGTGCTTGCCCGGCGTGCAAGTCGCTTTTATATTTTTGCATACGTAATATTGGATCTGGAGTCTCTACGGCATGTCAAGTAACGAAAGGACAAATTGCAAAATTGCAAAAGTATAATAAAGACGTATGAATAGAGGCCTGCAAAATTCGCGTTATTATTTGGGGACACGTTAAACTTGAAACACACGTACCTTTGCAATATGTTTGTCATTGGACAAAACTTACTTTGACACATCCTGGATAACTCTGCGTCAGTAAATTAACACTTCACAATTGTGTAGTCCAATCACGCGCACTCCAGTTTCTCTTCTATACAGCAGCCAATGGAGAAACGACGCCGGCTCGAGTATATAAACAGCCAATGAGAAACGACGCCGGTTCGAGTATATAAGCAACCAATGAGAAACGACGCCGGCTCGAGTATATAAGCAGCCAATGGAGAAACGAGGTCTGCTAGAGTATATAAGTAGCCAATGGAGAAACGACGCCCGCTCGAGTTTATAAGCAGCCAATGGAGAAACGACGCCGGCTCGAGTTAATAAGCAGCCAATTATGAACGATGCCAGCACGACAATATAAGCAGCCAATAGAGAAACGATGCCGGCTGGAGTTTATAAGCAGCCAATGAGAAACGACGCCGGTTCCAGTATATAAGCAGCTAATTGAGAAACGACGTCGGCCTGAGTTTATAAGCAGCCATTGGAGAAACGATGCCTGCTCGAGTTTATAAGCAGTCAATGAGAAACGAAGCTGGCTCGAGTTTATAAGCAGCCAATGGAGAAAAGACACCGGCTCGAGTATATAAGTAACCAATGGAGAAACGACGCCGGCTCGAGATTATAAGCAGCCAATGAAGAAACGATGCCAGCTCGAGTTTATAAGCAGCCAATGAAGAAACGATGCCAGCTCGAGTTTATAAGCAGTCAATGGAGAAACGACGTCTGCTCGAGTATATAAGCAGCCAATGGAGAAACGACGCCGGCTCGAGTTTATAAACAGCCAATGGATAAACGATGCCGGCTGGAGTTTATAAGCAATCAATGGAGAAACGATGCCGGATCGAGTTTATAAGCAGCTAATGGAGAAACGACGCCGGCTCGAGTTTATAAGCAGTCAATGAGAAAGGATGCCGGCTCGATTATGTAATCAGCTAATGGAGAAACGACGCCGGCTCGAATATATAAACAGCCAATGAGAAACAACGCCGGCTCGAGTTTATAAGCAGCCAATGAGAAACGACGCCGGCTCGAGTTTTATAAGCAGCCAATGGAGAAACGACGTCGGCTCGAATATATACAGTACTGTGAAGTTTAGCCTGCTGCCAAATAATATCGCTAATTTTGCAGGTCTCTACGTATGATTATTTGTATTNTATCGCTAATTTTGCAGGTCTCTACGTATGATTATTTGTATTATAGCTTATCCTGAACGTAATTTACGAGTGTTCCATATTTCTTCTTGTATATTTACACGTATGTTGGAGAGACTCGCGACTTAATTAAAAAGTATTTATTGCTCATGCGCGTAGCCACATTAATATTGTCATAGCTTATTGATTCCATTTTAAGTAATTGCTTATACTTTTATGGTGTTACAAATTTCTTTCTATTTCATATCAGTTAAAGAAATGTTTACTATATTTGGGACAAAAATTACGAAATAATTGCATGTACTAATTATTATTTCTCACTCAATATTAATGTGACGATTCACGAGAAATCGTATTCCTTAAATTAGAACACACGCAGTTTTGATGAGCTAAACCTGTTAACTTGTAAATTATGACATAAATTCACAACCTTTTCAGAAAAAAACAGTAAAAGAATATGTGTAATTAATTAGTAGCCATTTCGCACTAGTATTAAATGAAGCGTGTAATAATTTCGTGCAGTGTTCAAAATAAATTGAAAAATATATGTGTGCCGCAAGTTAAAAAATCTTGTGTTTATTAATCTACAAAATACGCTGTAGTTATTAATTTAATTATCGCGTCAACGGACATGCAGCTGAAATTACAAGATGGCGCAGAAGCGGCAACAGTGATACCATACCATAAACAGCTGCAGTTCTCGTTCTAAATTACTATAATTATCGTACACAGCTACAAAATATTCGTAATTGTACGGGAATTATCGATGACTATCACACTTCAAAACGTTTAAAGTGTCTTTGTTGTGAACTGTTGAGACATGAAAAAGTTATTTATGTATAAAAAATACTTGTGTTCTTTTTCTCAGAAAATAAGTAGTATAAATATGCATAATTATACACGCTGACTTTATCTCCGATAACGGAACCAATAAATACGGATGTTGCAGCCAACGCATCGAGGAGAATCTGTCTTTGTTGAAGACGTTGATCTGTTTGAGTTTACCTCCTCCCTAGTCCAGGAATTTCATAGTTTGACCAGAAAGAAAAGATCAGCCTAGAAACGTGGCGGCATCGTTAGTGAAAGTGCGTTGTTACGCATGGAAAGTAAGACTTCACATTTTCTTATTATTTGTTAAAAGTTGATGTAATTAACACCTCTCTGACCGCTGTTCGACTAAACACAACAGGAAATATCTTGTCATCGACAGAAAACCTAGTCCATTCACAATATCTTCATACTTTTTTAATTAAACAGCAGAAAGGGCCTTGGTGGTGTAGTGGTTAGGCTACTCGCCTCCCACCTAGGCAAATCGGGCTCGATTCCTGACTGGGTCGCCCTCTGATTTTCGTATATGGGAATCGTGCCGCTGGTCGGCGGATTTTCTCGGGGATCTCCTGATTCCCCACCCGTTCACTCTGGCCTGCTTCATACCTCGCTCGATACCTCGATGTTAAGAGCGGCCCAAATCTTTTAACTCACTCACTCACTCACTCACTCACTCACTCACTCACTCACTCACTCACTCACTCACTCACTCACTCACTCACTCACTCACTCACTCACTCACTCACTCACTCACTCACTCACTCATTTGAAAAATCTCCCAATGTAAGATGTGTTTGGTTGTTTCCTATGTAAGTAATGTATCATAAGCGCTTTATACTTATGTTAACATGAAACTGTCATTTTTTGTTCAATTGAAATTTTACTTATATTTTATCTGTAAAATATATTTCATTTATAATTATTGTGAATAATTTGGAGGGGAGATAGGTGTGTTGGTAATGCCTAATAAGAAATAGTTATTATGTAGAATATTATTAAACTGAGTGCGCACGAATTCGGTGCGTTGTCCCTTTAGTGTAATTTTCTATAGGCTATTGACGGTAAAGTGGACACTTTTTAATACTTTCCCCGACAAGCGTAATGACCAAAAAATTATATTTTATTTTGGACTCTGACATTAAATTGTGAGACATATACAACTTATACACTGTGTTTATTAGTCACACAGAAATTTTTATATTAACGATTGGGGAAATAGAACAAATAAGAAGAAAGTAACTTTAAAGAACTGCCTTAAAAAAGTCCATTAAACGTAAACAGTCTATAGACTTAGTTAAGCTTTGTTTGCAAGAGACACTGTTTCAGAAAAGTTGGAAGTAGATAAATTGACTAGAGAAAACAGCTGCTGAGGGCTAAACCTCAGTCGCTGGTTTAGATGAGAGTTCTTAATGAAAACAACCAGGGTTAATAAAAATCATGATTGTTTTAAAAAAATCAAAATAATCGGATTTATTTGATTTGAAATAGATTTATTTGATTTAAATCGGGTTTATATATTTATTTACATATTCCCATCTTTTTTCATTTGGAAGTCAGTTATTATTAAAAAAAACATATCTTAGTTTATTTTAATTATATTTTAATAAAAAAAATAAAAAAGAATCAACATTGGAGTTTTTCTGAAATTAACAATATTAATCGCATTCAAACAAAAAAAAAACAATGAAAAATTAAGAAAATCAACGACTTAAAATTGACAAAATCTGTTTGGCTGGTTACATAATTATTTTTTCCCATTCATGTTCTTTAAAAGGAAAACTAATTTGGCTGCCTTCTCGGTGCCTAACCTATTTCTTATTTTGGTATGCATCAAATTAAACGTTGAAAATATTCTCCTATTTACTCCTTAAACAAACATAAAAACAAACATCCCTATAATAATATGTCTTGTAAATAAATGTCCTGGTAAGTTTTCTACCAACGACAAGGCCTGATCTCATATGAACGTGCGGTATCCGTTACCACCAAAGAAAGCAGCGTGATATCCTGCCGGATATTATAATATGTAAAATAAATCACACCACATAACTACATAAGTTATAAAAATGTATGACAAACAAGAATCATAGTAGTGTTAATAAAAAAGACAGTAAGCTACCCGCGCTCGTGGCGGCACTGCCGCCGACGTCATCTGAGTCGATATTCTGATTGCGATCCTTTTCTGCCACACGTATTTCTAAATGTTTTTTCATTCTCGCTACTAAACCCATTAACTCCTTATTACAACTTTGACACACCACTTTGTTAAACTTTCCGCAAGCAGACTTTTTTTCATCAAAATAAACCCATACAGAATCTTTTTTTCTTCCAGCCATTTTGTTGTATTCACGCTTTCACTAATCAATCACGAATTACCGGCCGAAAACACATTAAGTCGTGAGTTTACATTTCGGGGAATACCCAAACTGTGTAGATGAACATAGCGTTGCCCATATGTGTGCGCCGTAGTTTATGTCGGGGAAGTCCCTTGACACTTTTTGGTCGATTTTATTGCATTAAAAAAGGTTTTGATTTAAATCAACGATTTTTTTAATAAAAATCACTGGATTTTAATCGAGATTCAAATTACTGATTAAAATCAGGTGATTTAAATCATCTCAACCCTGAACACAACAGTCTGTAACAGCTAGATGCGATACAGTAGCAAATGAGAAGCAAACAGTTCTTGTCTAGCGATAGTCCTTGTCCCAAGTACAGCAATCCCTTCTCGCAGTAATCCCGAGCTAGAAATTCAATCTTGGCTTATCACATCCAAGCATCACAACAATGATCAAGCATTTCTACGTGCTCTTTCAAGAGGCTGTCTGTTCCTAGACAAGGCCACGTGCGCAGGGTGGCAACAAGTTTGGCGTTATCACGCGAATCAATGAGGCATTCGCCTCTGCGAAGGACACCGTAAATTCCATCGTGGTTGCAAAGGTGAAGCAAAATGCCAGTACAACACACGATGCTATGAAGAGTTTTCCTGAACTGCAGGTAGAGACTTAGTGAGATAATTCGTTATGGAATATGTACGTAATATGAACTATGACCTAACGTGATTATAGTCAATTCACAGTATCTTCACACTTTTTAAATCAAACGTTTGAAAAATTACCCCATGTGTAGCATGTTTGGTTGTTTCCTAAATACGTCATACATCACAAGTGTTTTACACTCCTGTTAACATACAATTTAATTTTTACTTATATAATTTTTCCATAAATTGTGTGATTTAATTTATAATTTATATGAATGAAAGCAGAGAGAAAATGGGTGTGTTGGAAATAGCTCTCATGCAAAATATTAAACTACGTGCCGACGAATGTGGTGGGTTGTTCTTTTGGTGTAGTTTTCTATACTTAGTCAAGCTTTGTTTGCCTATGGCATATAAATAACCTGAAAGTAAAATTTTAGCACGGCTTCAGAAAAGTTGGAAGTAACCACAAATAGACTATATATATACACATTATATATAGGAGAGACGCCATTGAAAACTTCAAATTAAAAATTGTTATTTGCAAACTGCCAGAAACTATGTACGTGAGATTAAACAACAAATTCGTGAAAATTATTAGTCTGGTATGATATCTGCCTTATGTACACGTGATTATTACGTTATAACGATCGACAATCGACACCCACGGGTAACACACGGGTGACTTCCTAATGACGGAAGGTGATACTACCCACTAAATGTTTCTAAAAAACTGCACGTTACTGATGTTACACTGAACCTGTTACAAAAGTCTGTTACGTTTCTGTTCATTGCCGGAAGGCCTTATCAGGCAGATTCATGAGAAAATATGGAAAAGGAATTCTGACTATTCCGCTTTTGCTGCTTAGAACATATAGGCTATTTTTATTATTTTTTTCTCAGTACAAACTCGCTTGTTTTAAATGCGCGTTGAAATAATAAGCTTCTTAAATTTATGTTCCAAGAAAACATGTATCGTTTCGATGCTAAATAATTGCGGTTACTTGAGTATGAATGGGTAACTGGATGAAAGTTTAGCTACGATCATATTGTTTCTCATTTTTCAGCAACCTTTTATTTTTGTGGACCATTGGATGCGACTTTAGAATGTTTTCTGAAAGCTCTCACGCAAGACAGGCGTATATTTCGATACTAGTGTTCGGATTTGCCAGGAAATACCCTTTTCTTCTCGCCTTCCCAGCGAATTGTGTCCCTATAATCTGAGAGTGTGGTTGTTGAATAATAAACTGCAGCAATCACAAGAAAGCAGTCTGTCACGTTTACAAAAAGTTACGAATATGAATTTATATAACCGCACCTTTACTAAATGAAATAACAGGACAAATTTTATAATGTTACCTCCTTATTTTATTTAAACTTAATCTCAGTAACATAAATAACAATGGTTTAAAAACCTACTAAATCGGGTTAATTTGTTTTAATTTAAGCTTTGTAGCCAAAATAAAAAATTGTTTTGAATAACTAATTAGATACGTTTAGGAATATAATATTTAGTTTTGTTTTTATTTGGTCTTGCCATTGTAATCACGTTCCCTAATGCATTCTTCGTATCCATTACATGTATAATACTTCACCAAAAACAGCGTCTTCACAATTACGCAATCAATTAAAGAACATCTCCGTCAACACAACTTCTCTTCCTGCCTGGCAATGGAAAAGGCTCAAATTGTAACATCTCAATTCAGAAAATATAGCCATAACTACAGTGCAAAAAAAAAAGTCACAATGGTTTTTTTTAATGTTTATATCTAGCCAAAATTTTATCGATAAGTTTTTTGATTTGTAAATTACAGCACACTGAAATTACTAAAAAAAATTACAACGTTTGCAATTTTTTTTTGTAATTTCGTAGAGCGCGCGCACACACACACGCACAGCTGAGCAGCCTACAGATATGCATGCAACAGGTAATCATGAAGTGGGCCCTATCGAAGCTAAATTTTCATGAAGTGGGCATTGTCTCGAAGATATTTTATCAAATCTCTTGAATGGTCAATTATTACAACTGCTGCAAATTGGGATTGATTGAAGACTGACACCTATATGTATCGTGCCTACGGTTACGCTCATGCCTGTTAAAAAGCGAATAAGGCGTTTGTAGCCAAGTTTAGTTTCCGATGTATAATTTTTTTTTCCGCTAGGAGACAAAATGTATTGACCTGCACTGTCTTTCGATGCTCGCTACTTCCCGAATGCTTAACTTAAAATAAGTTCCGTATTGAAGTAAAAGTAAAATTGTTTACTGAACTCAACTGCTGTTTTACGAGATGAAACGAAAGTTTCAGTAGCCTAAATAAGGAAGGCCAGTAAAATATGATTCAGGGGTGCATGGTGGTGATCGTAATTTCAGTGGGGGTCCTCATAACGCCAATGTGGGTTCGGACCTCCAACAACTCCCATGTGTCCAGCTCACCACCTCGTGTCATGGATGAGTTTCGCAGCGGCAGCCTGGAGTCAGCAAGGGACTGCTTCCATCGCCGTTCTCACGATGTCTATGGCACGTAGTAAGACTTGACGATCACTGTCCACTGCGGCGTGCAAGTCTCGCCCATAGCTCCAGCACACAACTAGCTACAACACTTATACAAATATATTTTCCGCAGCGACAAAATGTTTTGTTGGTATCTACTAATGTTGCCAATTTTTTTGTGGTCAGCACAACATTATTTTTAGTTCACTACTTAAGTTTGTCGCCACTATAAAAAAGCTACGAAAAAACATTGGCAGGTTGACTTCCCCACAAAACGTCTTTTTTTCAATGTGATCGCATAACGAATCACTAAGTTTCACTGCGACAAGCACAGTGGTGGCGCCATTGCAGTGGTCAGAAAGACAGTGCGCTGTGCAGCCAAGCGCTACTCTACACCACTACACCAGATAAATAACTTTTATAATTATCATAGTCTTCAGCAAATGAGGGGGCTTTTAATCTCTATACACCCTATGAATTCACGTTATAAGTACACTGCTGACCATTAAAATTGCAACACCAAAGACGTATGCCATCACAACCAGATTTATTGGACAAAATACACATCATACACAAGTGACATGTTTACTCTCGCAGCTCGATATGACGTACAGAACGGGAAAATCAGTACTGAGTGGCCCCATCATGGGCGGAAATAACCGCTGCTACGCGACGCGGTATTGAGAGGAAGATACTTCGAATGTTCGTCTGGAGTATCTCCATCCATGCTGCTTCAGTGCATGGCCAAAGTTCATCCATTGTAACTGCGGGTGTCCTGTGGTAGGACCGTCGTCGTACCACCATGGGCCACACTTTTCCGATGGGCGAGAGATCCGGTGAACACACAGGCCAAGGAAGCAGCAAGACATGGTGGTCGTCCAGGAACTGGAAGATGTGTGTCACATGCAGTATCGCACTGTCCTGTTGGTACAGGCCCCCAGGCTGACCCTGAGTATAGGGGACAACAACAGACTCCGACACCTCTGCGATGTAAGTGTTGCTGGTCAGTCTACCAGCGATACGGGCCAGGCCATTGGCACACGCGCTGCACCACACGACTGAACAACTAACCACGTCAGTGTCCTCCTCTGCTTTACATACTCCCCGAATGTGGGGTCCTTCAGGTGCGTCCTTCTTGGTATTGCAATTTTATGGCCAGCTGTTTCATTTGGTAACATGCTAGGTGTGTCACAAGTATATGTTAGTTTCACTTACATCATTAGAACTCCGCTCATTTGACACGCCCTCGAGAAGTCTGTGCCAATGGCATACATTCAGCATTCGGGTGGCTTTAATCCCGTGTGGACGAGCCGAACAGGAGAATGAGCTCTGACTGCGGCAGCAGCCAACGAGCAAATACCATCTGCTCGAGTAAAAACTCTAGCCCGGTGACTTTGATAACGCGAAATGATAAAAAATGTTCATTAATCACGGATGTTATGAGATTTGCTGTACATATAAATGGGAGTCTACTTATTATTGCCACAACATGCGCAACGCATTCCCGGATACCTGAATTTTTCGCAAGTTAGATTTGTAAGAGTAGGGTATTATTACACAGGAAGAAAGTCGATGGATTAAAGTACAGACGTCACCTTGTACTTTTGTCTTTCTCCTTAAAGAAACCGCGCAGGAAAGTCCCAAATATGCCGTGTTTGACCAATTTCACTATCTTTTTTCCCCTCTGAATATTTTTAATAGGATGAAAGTAAAAAGTGGCAGCTGTAGATAATAGTTTTTTTACCTTCATGGGGGAAAAAAATAGTATTCCCAGACCGTTTTTATAGCGAGATGCGCGTATAAGCGCAAACATGATTTTACAGACAATATTTTAGCTGATAATTTTTTCCCCCTCTATATCAAGGAGGTCACTTTCTTTTGTTAATAACACTGCAGAGGTCAAGAGATGGATGGATATTTAAAGCGTATCGACTGTGTTATTTGACCTTAAAAACATATTCGGTCTAGACACTCTTAATGCTTTGAAGGTGTCGTACGACAAACAGATGTTACACTCACGTTCACTAGGATGTGCTGATACGCAAGTCTTCCCTTTATTATAGTTTCTCAAACCATTTTTACATAGAAAAAAAAACATTAAGGTAGTCCCGTCTGTCTGAGACGCATAACTTTGTGGAAACCTTGATTAAAAAATTAATATTATTTCAAAATTGTTTAGTTTTTATGTGTGGTATCCGGTTACGAATATTATTTCACCTTTACTTCACAAAATGACAAGGTCGCTCCTAAGGCACCTTACCGACGAAAATACTGCATGACAAGTCAATACCTTGCGCACATGTACATATGAATAACTTTTGAGATTGGCTCCATAGTTCATTAGACGCGCAGTGTAACGACTCTGGGCCAATAGCAGACCTGCATGAAAACAAGCACAGAACCCTTGTCAAGGATAAAACTATCTAATCAGTAAGGCGGCAGCCAATGAATGGACAGCTGAAGCTCTAGTGTACACAGGACTACACTGTAAAAAATTTTTCTGGTAAACTTCCCCAACTGAAATGAAAGTTTTTAACCTACAAATTGTGTGAAAATAATACCACATGTCAGACTGCAAATATAGAAATGTTGAGGGTCGTCGTTACTATACAAGTTTGGGGACTTCCCTACGCATTTGACTGCTTCGTGAGCGAATGCAGGAGCGGCACCGTGGATGTATGAGGAAATAGTTTATCGTTCGTACATTATCAATATTTGTATGCATTGTTATAGTAATTTTACGAATAAATTCTTAGAGCGTACGCAGATCATTTAATTAACTCGCGAAATTTTCCTGTCCCTAGTTATGTCTGGAGATACGACTAAGGCGTGATTTTATCTTCTCTTTTTCACTCGCAGCTGAGATGCAAACACTAATAATTTTGTACAGAAAAGAATTTTTCCATATAAATAAAATAAATTGAATTTACAATTCATAAATTATTTTGTAGGTGGATGGTACCTCCGCGCAAAACATGTATTGCATCATGGGTTCGCAAGGCAACCACTTACTCATCACTGAGTTCGCCCAATCAAACTTCAGCAAAATACTATAGTGGTATGATTCGGTAAGTGTGTATTGTGCATTTAAACAGCTTTGAAAAGTTTCAAACCTAACACGATCACGTGTATCAGCCATTTTCTAACGGAACAAAGTGACATTTACGTCAGTGAAACTAGGCCACCGTAACTGATTTGAAGTGGAGCCATTTTCACTGGTTGTCACTGATTTGGTTTCATATTCACCCGCTATTCTCGGTTGAGAGTATAGGCTAGCACAGCCACTTCCTTCTGAACGCGGAGCTAAGATCGGCAAGTGGTGCTGTAAACAGCGTCCCTGGCTACCGTGAAGCGAGCAAACAGTTGCCAGGCTCAGAACTGCTGTGGAACAAACGTGCTTTTGTTCCAGCGCGGCGTCGAGCGAGAGCGCTTTTGTTCGTATTCTTCCTTTGCCCTCGGAAACAAGGGACGAAGACTGCCGAGCTCATTGTCCTTTGTTACTTCATAAACAGATGAGAGCTGCGTGCACCTCGCAGAAATTCAAGTACATGCGCAAAAACAGCTCAAGGGTGCTGGTCACAGAAAAATTCAATATTTTATAGTTGTACATTATTTACAAGTACTATTTCCTCACATAAAAATTTTAGGTGGCATATTTTTTACACAATGACATGTCTAAATCACAATTATAGTGTTTTTAGGACTTACAAATAATAAAAACTAACTTTCGAAATGAGACAATTCACATTGAAGTGTGACGTAATGAGTTGCTCTAAGGCATCTTTAAAATCACGCTATGAAATATTCTCGCAAATTTTAAAAATTGCTCAAAACAAGGAAATTTTAACTTATTTTTCATTTGTACACTGTTAGAAAAATTGTCCGTAAAATTACGGAAAATACCGGTTACAAATTATTCAGACATCTGCGTTAAATTACGGTCTCTTAGTGTTTTCAATAGCTTTCTCTTCATAAATTTCACGTTAATCTCCGTGAATTCATGGAACGTGTCCACAAACTTGCAAGTTTTTTAAAAATCTGCTTTTTATAGAAAGGGGTAACAAAAAAGTTTTACTTTCGATATGTGGGTGAGTCACTGTGTTTAAAATGACTTAAAAATATTTTAAAAAATTGTCCAGTGGCGAGATTTGAACAAGGGAAAAATGTAGTTGTAAATATAAAATTTATATGCAATATAGTTTCTAGTCATGTTAGAGTGTGTGCGATTTTTTTTTTATTTCAGGTTTACAAACAGGGTTAAAAAAAGAGTTTCATGTTTGTAATGCATTTCATTGTGTATAACAGAGAAATTAAAAAAAAATTTGAATATTTAGACCTGTAGTGGGATTTGAACAAGAATCGAAACATTAACAATCATTAACTCGAAATATTCACCTACCACGCATTTACACGAAGTATTTTGTAAATATGGATTGTACATGAAAGTGACGAACGCGCCTGGCTTAGTTTCAAGTCGGTTAGGACCTTGCTATATTTGTAGTTTATAAAACGAGGTTACGAAAATATTGTTTTATTTTCGCCATGTGCGTGTTTCACTGCGTTTACAGAAGGGTTTGTCCTGTAGTGGAATTTGAACAAGAATCAACGAAATGGCACTCCATGAGTGATTCGCACTCACCTACTACTATTCTACACGAAGTAGTATTGTGAAGATGGGATTTTATACGCTACAGGTATCATCTGCATTGTTCGTGTCTCAAAATCGAAGCCATAAGAATACGAAGAGCTTCCGTATTTTATATTTGCGGAGTTTATTCCCGCGTTATTCGTCATTACGAAGTGCCTTTCCGTAAATTAACTCTACATCTCCGTAAAAGTTTCCGTAAATTTACAGAATTTCCTAGCAGTGTAGCAGTCTAAGACTTTTGGAAAATAAGTTTTGCTAAGCAAACCTTAAAATTAATTAAAACATAACCCTTCAGTCACCCTTGTTAAATTTTTGTAAATAATTTCGTTTATTTTATTTGTTTTTTCAAAAACATCAAAATTGTGTATTTGAGATGTCATGGGGCAAAAACTATGCGACCTAGAAATTTTTATCCGAGAAAAGAATACCTATATGTAATGTCTAAAAGTGGGACAGTGTTTCGTACAAGCATAAAACAATGAACTTTTTGGTACTTAGCACGTCCGAGGCCTACAAGCATGGAATCACTAAGGGCGACCTATGCATGCGTCAGAAGTCACTCAAACACGTTGACCAGTTTTGTTATATGACGTTTTGTGCCGAAGTTCTGCACACAGTTTGGCAGCATGGACAAGCGGCCACTTGTAATATTATACTTTTTTTTAAATTGAGAGTTGGGCGCCATTTTGGATTATTATAATATTTTAACATAACTTATGTTTGAGATTGGTTTTCAAAAATATGACTTTGTTAGGACATAGAACATTATAAATAATTATTGTTTGACTTCTTGTATTACTATCGCTTCTGCAATAATTCTCAGAATAAAATGAATAATTAATTCCCATTTTTCTAAACAAATGAAGACACTCCACTGATATTACTATAATTCAATCTTCTGAGTGATATACTATGATTTCTGTCTTGCCACTTTAACTACATATTTCCCCATTTCAGTCCTTTTTTATTGCTGTCTGCATTTTTTTTGGATTCCTTCTAATTTGGTACTTCAGAAAATGCTGCCTTCCCACACTCCTGTTTTTCGCGTTAATTTCGTTCTCCTAGGCATGTTTTTTTTTACCTTCGCGCTCCTCGTACAATTGCATAATAAAACATTACTAAGAATCCCACACAAAGTTTTCAAGTGCAGCCGTTCCAGTTTCGCTGGCGCTGACGTCGCCAGTTTCTATTACAGTTGCTCTGCCATTCACTGCTGTATCTGCTTGTTACTGAAGCTATGCTTGTGAAAGATAATGTCCCTATCTTGTACCATGAATTACCTTCAACTGGGTACGTATACTTGGGACACTTTAAGAGCAATTATTTTTGAACATGCAATAGCTTTGAGTAAAATAAAATATCGGGAACAATACATTACTGCTAGTACACAATGAAGAAACTGCATAATTCTACATCATGACTGCCACATATCCAAGAAAAATTTCCTTGCAATCGTCCAAAGCTACCTTCCAGTGTCCCAACTATACCCAGTTGACGGTACGTAAATGTAAAGTAATGCATTATATAGTCAGTTACAAAAATGCCTCGTTATCGCTAATTGAGACGATTTTTTAAATTCCTCAAGAGTGGAATTATTTGGAGAAGTTTGGCGCAAGGGCGTAGGGGCGCGGAGCGTCGGATCTGTTCATACTCTGTCATTCCGGTTCCCGGCGGCTATTTTCCTCTCAGAATTTTCCTTTTCCCCTTCAAAATCGAATGTTTTCCCTCAAAATTTCCCTTTTCTCCCCCAAAAATTCCCTTTCCCCCTTAAAAAAAGCCACGATCTCCCCCCTGCCTTCCCGGCTGCAAAAACGATCCCCCGAAAGGCTATTTTCGATCCATCTGAAGGATTTGGGGGGGATCATTTTCGAGGGCAGAGCAGTGGCGACCATATTAGTTTTATAGGCATAGGGTATGCCAAATCATTACAAGCGTTCCAGGGTCTGGAGTCAGACCTGACAATTAGCCATATTGGTTATGTCAGCCATCTTGTCCGCCATGCTGGATGTCGGTGACCTTAACCTTTGAACATGACTCCAGTGAACTTTGACCTTAAACCCAAAAAATCCCAAAAAATTCCAATAAAATTCTAAAACATCCCAAAATATTTATAAAAATTATTAAAAAAATTGTTTTAAAAAATTGTAAAATTAACATTTCAAATGTTTTGGCTTAGAGGGGACGAACTACTGAAACCGACCAACCACCATGTTGTGACGTCATCCAAACAACATGTTAATTAACCCAGGTCACCCTGACCTTGACCCTATAACTATGACCATGAAAGACCTTGAAAACCCAAACTAGAGAAAAAATTGTAAAACTTGAATAAATTCATGTCAGCGAGAATAATACGTAACTGACTACTAGCGCCATATTGGATCCAGATGACCTTGACCTTGACCCGGTAACCTTTGGACTTGAACCCAAAAAATCGTCACAAATCCCAAAAATTTTACAAGAATCTATTTAAAAAAATGCATTAAAATATGTATATATCAAAATTAATAAAAATTAATTTAAAAAAAAATATTTTTAAAAACTTACATTTTCCGGAGGTCCCCCACAGCACCACATCCAGCAGGCGACTGACCCTCGCCAATTGCTTTTGGCTGTTTAGTCAGCAGGCCTCCATCCTCACTAATCAATCACATTGTCTTAACATTCCCCTCCCCTACAAATATTTCTCATTGGTTAATTAGTCGGCAGGCCTCCCCCCTCACACATACTCATTCCGTCGCGTCGTATGCAGCTATCTTGGATTTTTTCGTTTGTCATTTGTTGGATTTCATGTTTTCATTTTCAACATTTAGTTGGCACTATTTTATCGACTTGTCAACCAGGCAAACTGGCACTTTAGCCATCAGGTGGCCACCATTTGTTTATGTTCTTTAAAGTATAAGTGGTGCTGTCCGCGCCTTCCATATTGGATTCTATTTTCATCACCTAAGTGGTACTAATTCTAGACCAGACGAGCTGACGAAACAAATATTCTCTCATGATCTGTCATGTCATGTTCACCAACTTTGATTTCGTTGTTTTCTTAGTTATCTTTCTTTCATTTTCTATCATTACTTCTTAATTTGCCACCACGATTTAGTCTCCTGTGCTCCACCCACCATCTTATATTGTATTAATGCTCTGCCATTCCACTTAGATTTAGTAGCCTGCTGATTACTCGGTCCCCTGGAACCGCCATCTTGGGTTACAACACATCCGCAATCTTTGATTATGCCATATGGTCGTAGTCTTTAACGTTCGAAATCTTCCATTTAGTTTGAAATTTTATAGAAAAATAACAATGGCGTATTAGAGCAACACCAGTCATGCAGAAATTTATATAGGACCTCTCTCCACCATATACCGCACTGAAGCTGGTCTGGCCAGGCCCTACTAGACCTTCATCCTCCCCTCCCTCCAAGCCTCAGGGTCAAATTTCTACCACTTCAACAGCATGTTTTCATGTCTGTTGCAAGCAAACTTCTTAAAATGTTTTATGATGGCAGTCCATTCTTAGTTTCTATTCAGCTAATTTCAATATTATACCTTAATTACGGTATAATTGACTGTGCACATCCAGTGATGTGCCCACACAGCAAATATTGAAGTACTAACTTTCTTCCCCTCTCTTTTAGAATATGTTTTTAGTTTTTCTTTTTTATGTAAATATTTTTTTTTTGCATTGTCTGTTTTGCCCATTTTGGGGTATTGTTTAGTTTCCCTATCTGCCCACAGTGTTATTTCTTTGTTACAGTCATTCCTAGCGTTGTCCTTTTCTTCATGGCCTAGTCATTTCAATTTCAACAGAAGAGCCTATAATTCTGGCTTGTGTGTTGTGAATTGTTATTATTGTGTTGTTATTGTTGTTTCTGTAGTATTATTTTTCATGTGAATAAACTAAATTATAAATCAAATAAAAAAAATTAAAATCTTCATGCCGCGATTGTTACAGCTGATGAGGAGATGCTGAATAATGTGCAAGGTAATATTTTGCAGCGTGCTGCGGCATGCCAGCGATTGGACGTTGGACACTTTGAACATCTGACGTAGATCCCGCCCGTCTAACAAAGTGTTGTGGATCCCTATTGTGGACAGCTAGTTCGGCCTTTATGCTTCTACTGTAGATTGTTGTGTAATAATGTGTACAGTCATTACAAGATGTATCACATGTGGAACTTTATATTGCATAATTTACTGTCTTCATCATAACATCACCACTGTGCAGATGGTGAGGTGCCCCACACACGATCATATGCAATAGATTCATGGGGTCGCTGAGACCAAACGGTTGGCCCGTACGTATATTTTCTTCTCAATTTGCACTTATAAGGCCCCCCCCCCCGGGTATTACAGTCCACTATTTTTGTACACGATGTAATGAGACTCAACAATAGTTCTCTGAAGTAGCAGCTTCCACATTACATCTGAGTTTTTGCTCATAAACTGTTCTTTGTTTGCTCATTTGAAAATCGAATTTTTCAGGCTTTGTCGCAGCATTAAAAAATAACATAGGGAACTCCGAGTTGGCATTTGCTCTGATAATGCTTGTCTCCTGTATTGCATCTTCTACAAGATCATGTGCCTTTTTCAAATCAACATTTCCTTGTTGCAATAGCTTACATAAAATGCTGCTGTAAGGAAATATCTTATTTATAACATGCAGAGCAATAACAAAATAAGCCTTTTTCACTGTAAAATACAGCTGGTGTGCAGCATAACATAATCTTTATCTGACCACTCTGAAATCCTGTCTCAAGCCAAAACAATATCATCATACAACTCAAGAATAATGTGAGAGTAAAAGTTTTGTTTCTTGAGTTTGCAGAAATTCCAACATTTTTTATAAAATTTCAAAAACGATGTATTATGGAAAATATTTACGGACCAATAACTGCCAAAACCTAAACATTAGATAAAGAAAACGGCCTATACAATGCTTTTATATACGAAACAGTTTGAAGGATACCCGCAAATATACTTGTACAATATTTTGCAAATACATTTTTTCCATTCGTAAGCATTTTTAAAGTCTCAAAATTTCATATCACACAATTTACAGTGTTGACAAAATATACATCCTCCACTTGACGCACCAGCTGATGGCGAAAGGGTACATAAACGAAAAGTAATCATTGGCCCTACTTTTGTCGAACTGTCAAAATCTTGCCAAGTTACATGAGACGGACAATATGTTATTTTACGGTGGCCCCTTCAGTGTGATAAATTTTTTTTGAATGAGTGCATTTTTTTGACTACTTGTTATCACTTGACGTGTTCTGTATCTAACGCACCAATGAACAACACGTAAATGAATAATATCACCGTTGTTGATTTTAGGTAATCCTGAAGCACGACTATCAGCATGCTTATATCATCCGCCGAACATAGCTTCTATTAACCTGTGTTGCAGTAGCCGTGCCTTAATCGAAATAACCATAACAATAAGACTTGAATACCTTCTTTACAATGATGCATGCTATAGGCCGTTCAAGGGAAAATGAGCACTTTTGAGGGCCCTAATATCTACTTGTATGCAAGATGTGTATTCTTCTGCTATTAGCATTGCCATGGGCCTCATCACTTTGTTCATGCGTCGGTCAAGTGAAACTGAAATTAATATTCCTAAAAGTAAATATTTTACAAATCTGCTCATTTTTACACTTCAACGCATTAAAAAAGCAGAAAGCATAAGAAAAATAAATTGGAATACTGTAAGTGATAATTTTTTATTTCCTATTCAGGTTTCTTGAAGGCCCCAGAAGTCTTAATACCACCGCGAGTTTAGCCAGACTTTCGCAGAAGTAATAAATTAACTGACTTTGTTTCATTAAGAGCTACGAAAATTATCTACGGGTAATCTAAAGGTGGTCACGTTATACTACTGAACAACCTAATTTACACTATTGAGGAATTTGAGCAATTGTTAATGTCAACTATAAATGCATTTCCCTGCAACATGTAGGCCTATGTTATTGTAGCATTTGTATTCAAATCTCCATGTAAATGACTGATAATCTAATATAATGTCTCTGAATTTCACTGTTGAATTTATAGAGGGAATACATCACTTACCATACCGTAAAACGGGGTTACTTTGCACTTACTGGGGTAACTTTGAACCACTAAAATGTTTTATTTTGGTGACATTTGGCAAAGCAACAGAGAACTGTCGATAAGTATTAAAAATTCTTAATGTTATCTACCCAGGTAATGTTTGCTAACCCTTCACCTTATGGCTGAAAAACCAAACATTTTGAGTGGTGCAAAATTACCCCAACAGGTGCTAAGTAATCCCGGTTTACGGTAGTAGTTATTAAGTACCGTAAGCGGAGTGACTTTGTGACTCACCAAATCACATTTAAATGTCCCCCTATTGCAGTTGAATGTTTAATATATTCAGTGGTGCCAATTGAACCACTGAACATTACAAAGAGCCTATTTGAAATGGAAGGAATTGTAAATAAGATTGAAAAATCCTGTATCACAAAGTCACCCCTCCTCCCCCATGTAAGTAATCACCGCTTACGGTAAATATTGCCAGTAGTAATGTCTGTATGTGATTTTATGCATACTTATAAGAACAGCTCTGAATTTCACTGTTAGATTTTATAAATAGAATACCTAAATTATTGCATTTGGTGTTTATACCTTATTATGTACCTACATATTGTTTGTCTGTAGCGTATAGTTTTAAACATATTTTGACGTGTCCAATACTGTAGTGTAACTTTATACTGTATGGTAATGCTGGACGAAAACAAACAAACAAAACATACGCCAACCAGTCAGAATCCACTCCTATTACTACATGACAGTCTAATTGTAGAACAGTACATTTCCGTCCACAAAACTATACACTTTTGACTCTTACCTTTCGCAGGTTAATTTGATTATTACGCCTCGTGGTTTGTAGAATGAGAACGAAGCAACACCACTAATTCTTCTGTAGCATCGCGCAATGAGACTTGGGTGTACTATAATAGAGGGAACATATCACACATGTAACAAGTCGGCCAACTTATACGCAAAAATTCAAAAACCAATATCGTAAAAAGTTTTCATTCAGGCGTGAAATCCTATTGGCCGGCAAACGAAAACATCAGGTTTTTATATGTTAAATGTAGCACAGAATTTTCGTTATGGAAATAGTTACGGGTATGAATCGTATATGGTATTGGTTATTTAGATTTTGCACGGCGTACGCGAATGTGTCGTTACATATTTCGAAACTATGTTTGTCGGTATCGACTGTTAGGCTGCGGGAAGCAAGACGAGTTTGATTCATATTAATAAGGCGAAGTATTACAAACAGATGTTTCATTTCATTACATTACAGTTAACGAAAATTACCAAAATTATTGCTTGTCATTTGCAAAGTTTAGAAAATACCGCTTTCGAAAATGCGCACCAATTTAAAAATTAAAGAAACGCTCTTAAAAGTATTTAATATTTACTTTCCAAATTATATTCTACTTCCGTATCAAACCTTTAAAAATAAATAAATAAATAAAACTTTTCTTGAAATTAAAGTTTTGAACGAATTACCGACAAAGACAAATCAGTGAAACACAAGTTTCCCAAAGTGAATTTTCCACTTTCCGGTATAAATATTTATTTCACAAAACCCTCTCGTACTTAATACTAAGTTTTGAACAATATCGTATGGGCAGCTGAAAATCTATGTTTAACATACAAAATTATAAAAATAGTTAGCACTTCATTTTGAGTTTAAACTTTGGTTTGTCTGCATACAGCCATGCATATGGTCGTAGGGGTCTTATTTCTGCCATGAAATCGTGGGTTTCAAATTGTTACTAGCTTCGTGGAGTGCGATCGGGACTCCAACATTTGGCTTTGTGCGCAAAACATCTTGGTTCTTCTCAGGTAGCAGGTCTCTCTGTTTCCTTCTCAAAGAGTTGGGTTTTTTGCCGCCAGGTTGTAGCACGTCATAGTGCGCTGTGAAAACACCACCTCAAGCTTTGTTTTACCCACGCCAGATAGCGCTACGTACCATGGTAATGAATTGCGGCGCATGATTCTATATTAGGATACAGAAAACACATTTATTTCCGTTAAGTTTAAGGGCTGCAATTTATTTTCGGTCGGCTTTTATTTTAAATTGTTAAATTTCTTTGTGGTTACGTGTTGTGCACTTAAAGTGGTGTTCTGTTTCGCGCTGTATATCTGTCTCCGTCTAATACTGTGACGTCACGGAGGTGACTAGCAGTGACAAGAGCTTGTGAGGACCATAGACTAAATACAAGGTACTAGTGATGCAACGAATATTCGCATTCGCATTCGCGAATATTCGCATGTTTTTGAACATTCGCATTCGCATTCGAATTCGTAAAAATGATGCCAATATTTTGCGAATGTATTTGGCAATGAAAAATGAAAATGTTTATTAAATAATAATGCAACTGCTATGATTAAGACATTTTTATTTATTAACATATTTTTTATCTATAAAAGTGTATTTTAATGATATTTGGGAAACAGCCTTGTAGTTATTCACTAGATTACATAACAGAAACACACTTTTGATATTATTTTATTCTTAATTACCTAAGCAAAACTAAATTAAGGCAGGTAATTTCTTAAAAATCTAAACTATATTATAACACAACTGTATGATCAAATACCATTGAACTGCTTTAACACAAAAGAATGTAATAAGATATAACCCAACCTTTTTAATTATACAAATCAACTTTAAATGAGATCTTTTGTAAAAACACTTAA